>PVKA01047358.1:0-14372 GCA_004027165.1 Ctenomys sociabilis | reverse complement strand
ACCAATGAACGAAGAGGAGTCTTCTGTGCTTTATAGGCTTGTCAAATTCTCTTTGATATGCAGCCTGGGACCCCTCAGTTCTGGGATGAGAAAGTCCCTTTCCTTCACTCATTGGTGGCTTCCCTGTGTGCTTTGTCGGAGTTGAATTTGTGGTTTCTGGAAAAGTGTGAAGGTCTTTTCCTCTTTGTCTTGCACTTTACTGATTTTCTTTGTAAAGGTTTTCATTTTAATTTCAGGAACACTGTAGTGTTGCTCTCTTCTCTCCCTCATCCAGTTATATTTCTGTTGCTTTTAGATGAGTTTGTTCATTCCTGTGAAGATTGTGGTTGTAAAATCTAGTGGAATGCTAGCTTTTCTCTCAGATGCTTACTTCACAAAAGTACAGGAAAGGAAAACATAGGCGTTTCATTTAATTTACTTCATTTCAAAGTCATCTCTCTTTTTGCTGAATTTTTCCAAGTTCCCACCATGCAGTACTAGCTAAAATGGTGCTGTCCCCACCCTGCTGCACCTGCTGTCCAGTCGGACCCTCAGTGTCCTGCCTCAGCCATCTCTCTCCACTATCTTCCAATAATCAACCTAGTATGTCTGTCACCTAATGGACCACAGGCCACCCACAAGAACACATGGCTCACACATGTGTATAATGTAGAAGTAACATATAGAAAAGTTATAAGTAAGTACTCTAATGTCACTAAGTTACTCATAATTGTATTAATTTCTGAGTAAGGGAGAAATCAACACAACCATCAAAGTAAAGCAATGCTAGAAAAAAGACCTTGGCAATTTAACTGTCTTATTCATTTTTTAATAAAATAATGATATGGAATTTAGTGTGTATGTATGTATGTACACTTATATCTATATACATAAAGAATAACATATTATGAAATCTAATGTGCATTGTGGACTTTTGCTTAATTATGCTCCTTAATTTTTTTCCAATTAAACCAGAATCAGCTCTCTTTTTATTATTTGTTTATTTATCATTCTTGTCTTCTAAATGAGTACTGCTCCTAACATCATATCAATGATGTCTATACACTCTCTCAAGTAAATTTTTTTTTTAGTTTTGGGATAAAATCATTCTAAATCTCCAAATTTTCCAGGCTGGGGTTGTATTTGAAATTTTCTTGCCTCAGCCTTGCAGAGTGCTGGGATCATGCAATGCAGCAGTGTGGGCAGCTATTTAAAATTCTCATTATTGAATATTTTCCTAAAAATCTGTTTCATTAAATCTCCATATTTGTCATTTTAATTTAATCACATACTACTTTTATTGCCTCACTTAAAATTAAAAATAAAGCAGACAAGAATACCCAAATAATTTATGTAAAATGAAGCAATAGTAAATAGAAGAAAAGTCTTTTGATATAAAGAATAAAATAAATCTAGTCATTTTCTACAGTTGGGCTCTGCCTACTTTTTTTTTCAATTTCTACACTGTTCCTTATCACTAAAAAATAATAATACTGAGCTATAGTGATTCTGGTCCATAGTACAACATCTTTTTGCACTTCATTGAGAAAAATCAGCATTACCATCAATATCCAAAAATTAAAACTGGTAGACACAATAGTTTGTTTTAGCATGTGGGTAAAAAATTAATCTATAATGTAAAATATTCATCAGTTTATTACCAATAATCCACCTGTTAATTCTATTTTCTCCTCATATAAACAGTCACATTATTCATCTAGGTATTAGCCTATCTCTATTTTTCTGAGTTTCAGATTCAACTATTTCTATGTTCTTTTACTTTCAATTTTCATTGATTGTATCTATAACATAACCATTATTGTCGCCAAAATCTTCTATTTTTGAGTGTAACTTAAGTAAGTTATGTATCTCCTGATCTATTACCCAGTAAATATAATGCTTGCTGTGATTGAAAATGACCCATAACAAATGTAATTCTTCTCATCTTCTGCTCTGTCAACACTTAAAAAGGGTAACAATTATAGAAAGTTTCTAATTACTGAGTATGTGCCACGCCGTCAAGCGATAAATATTCCATGCTTACAGTACATTATTCTACAATTAGGAAATTAGGTCTAGACTTATAAAGTAATGTCTCTTTTTCCCTACAATTAGCACACGGCAGAGCCAGGACCCTACCAGGAATCTGAAACGCTTGCTCCAGCCCTGCGAGAGTGAGATACTGCGCCAGCAGTTTCTACCTCGCTTACTTAGAGCTGACTCACAGACCGAAGTCTCCCTTGAAGTCCACGAGGAAGTTCCTAATTGCCAAAGTCCAGGCTTCTTTCCTTTCATCTTTCTGTGATTTCTGATGTTCAGCGCACCATCGAACCTCACCTTCAAACTCCTGTTTCCTTTTCTGGCTTCAGTGACTTTTTTTTCTCACTCCCTTTTAAGGCCGCTGTATCTTTACAAAGTCTATGTAAGGGATTCCCCAGAGTTTTGCTTTCTTTTCTATCATCAATATTTGAGATTCTTTCTCTTAAGAGCAATTTTCACCTCTGTATAAATAACATTCAAAATGTTTTAGTATCTGTAGGTTTTATGTGGTACACATAACTTACATATACAGCAATCCTGTATACTACACATAACATCTACATATATGTATATATGTATGTGTGTGTGCGTATAAAATGTATTGACAATCTTCTGAATTATTACACCATATAATCTAGTAGCTTCAATTCATTCCATAGAAGAGTATTTCCACAGCTTCTTCTTTTCAAATGTTAAATTTCTGTTTTCAGATGAGCTGGACCCTGCCTCTCTCTTTCCCTCTCCCATGGTCTCCAGCCTCTATCACTAGCTCTACTATGTCCACTGTGTTTCGCTTCCCCTTTCAAGATCTCACTTCCAGTTCTGTTCAAGAGTGTCTCATCATCTTGCTCTTCTACTGTTAAAGTAACCATTGAAAAATAATTTCAAAATTACTAAGATGGTACAGAGAACACCCGTGTTTAGAGTTCACACCCAGTTTCGTCCATCAAGGTCTTCTAGTAGCATGGTACATTTTCACAACTGATTTTTCAATATCAGTTCTTTCTAAATAATCACAACTTCACTCACCTCCTTTCAAAATATTTTAAGCTAAAGCTTTCCATTCCCTCTCCTTGTGGGTTTCTTGGCCTTCTTGGCTTAGCACTCTTGATAGTCTTGGGTAGTCCTGTTCAGTTTCTTTGCTGAAAGCTGCTTTTACGGCTTTTGTCTGACTTCCTTGCTCTGTGCTCAGATAGGAGATGTGCATTGTGGGGAAGACAGCAGAGCTGAAGGGTAGCCCTTAGCATTCCATACCACGGGGACACAGGGTCCAAGTATCTTGCTGCTCTTAACTGGATCATCTTGAGGCAGGTGATCAAATTTCCTCATTGTGAATGATTTGCTCTCCCTAGCCTGTCACTGCAGTTCTGGATTATATTAGAAAGTGCAGAATTAAGTTCCATGTCCAGAGGCAAGCCTATCTACAAGGAATACCTGCCCTGTCTCCACATGAGGAGTATCTATTAGCCATTTAATAAACAAATACTGATACAGATGGATATTTAATGAATGGATACTTAGATTTCTATTCCAAGGCTACATTATGAAGTTTCTGATTCTTTACCAATACCCCTTTTGTGTGTGTCTTTGTATATTTTGACCTCTGTTTTATAATCTGCATCTCAAAAATCCAAAATTATCTTAATCTATTTCTGTCCTAGTTTCAGAATCTGCAGTCTCTCCCAAAAAAGAAAGACTGCATCGAAAAAGCTTTCTTTTTGAAATCCAAATGGATTTCTTTGTTAGAATAGCCCCTTATAAACAAATAAAGAGGATACTAAGTGTGCTTCTGGACAGTGATGCATTTCCTCCTGGGAAGGAGCAGGAAGCATACGTGTATGTATTCCCCCGATAGCTCTAATCTGTATCTTATATTAAGCTCACTATGAGTTCCTACTAAGTTTCCAACTATAACCCTCTAATGTATGGATCGTTATCGATAGTCCTCTACTGCCTATATGACCAATCATGGCTGCAATGAGAAACCTACCTCCCACCATCCCATGCCCATTCACTTAGGTGACTATCCAGTTCCTGTGTGTGTGTGTGTGTGTGTGTCTGTGTGTGTGTGTGTGAGAGAGAGAGAGACAGACAGAGACAGAGACAGAGACAGAGACAGAGACAGAGACAGATTAATTGCTGTTAAGACATACATACATTCTTTCAGGAAGCTTTATCAGAGTTTTGTTGTTGTTAATCTTACTCTCCACTCATTTTTAGTGTTCTTGTTGTGTTATCTTTCACTCAGATGGTTTTAGCCATTTGTTAACAAGAAACTTCTTTTCTCCTATGGTTAATTCAATGCATAGGTCCTTTATGGACTTGAAAATTGTGAACTTACTATTTGAACTAGAAGATTTCTAGATATTGAAATACAGCTAGTGTTTTAAATTCACCAGCACAATCCCAAGATAACAAGTTTGTTATTTAAAAAAGGTTTGTTTCACATACTCTAAACCTTTCATGCACTCTTAAAAACTATATTTGTTTAGGATTTAGTTCTCAGACAATTATATAAATAGAATAATGCACTATATGGCTTTCTTAGATGTTTTTCATTCATCTATTGCTGTGTGTTGTATTACAGTCATTTAATTCTATAGAATTGCATTACATTGTATTGTTTTATTTTCTTACAAGGGACCATTTGGGGAATGTGTGCATTTGCTGATTATGAATAAAGCTTCTATAAATATTCATGAGCAGGTTTTGTGTGAATATACATTTTTAGATCATTTTGGAAATTACCTAGAAGCTTAATGGTTGAACTTTTATATAGTGAGATTTTATTTTACTCTGAAATACTTTATCAAAGTGTCCCACAAAGTAACAGAAACAGTTTGCACATCCATCACAGATGCAAATTCTTTTCCTTTTTATTTTTTTTTATGGAGTATCTACAGGGTGTTCCAGGTCTCACTACTAGATCTGACTAGCAGCGATCCACTTCTTCACAGCTTCTCAGGAGCTGGGATTTCAGGCGCTTGCCACCATGCCTGGTCTCAATCACTGTCTCAGCATACCCCAGGGATGTGACTGGTATGGCAGGCATGGGGATCCAACCCCAGCCCCCGCACCTGCTTGCAGGCGCTTTAACCATTGAACCATTTGGCCAGCTCTTCTATATCTTTTTAGTTGATATGTTTATCAGCTAAAAATCCTTTTGTCCAGGATTTTCAAGGGGTATTCTAGTTACTCATTTGTCCAAAGAAGTCTCTTTTAATTTGAATATGTCTTAAAGTACATAATAAATGTATAGTACATACTACATATACTAAATATACATTACATGTAGTATATGTATACTAGTATACTCTAAATGTATACGTGTATTATATATGTATAGTATATATGCTATTATACTATGTAGTATATTATGTAAAATAGTATGCTATATAAGTATACATGGTATATTGGCATATGAAATATGTACATTATATATAATACACATAACATGTATATATACATATATATATATATATATATATATATATGCATATTTTGTGAATATGCTCTCCAAATATGTTGGTTTGTCTTTTATTCTTTTTTTTATTTTAGGAAAGGCTCTACAAGATGTTTAGGGTCTCACTACTGCACTGGACTCACAGTGATCTGCTTGTTTACAGCCTCCTAAGAGCTAGGACTGCAGGCCTGTGCCACCACGCCCAGCCTAAATTGCCATCTCAGCATGCCCTGGGGTGGGGCCCGCACAGCAGTCCAGGGGATCAAACCCCCAGCCCCTGTATCTGCCTACAAAGGTGCTTTCTTCTGCTGAAATATTTGGCTGGCTTTGCAAATCTTTTAAAATATGTCAAAATTTTAAAATCAAATTTTTTTAAATGTTATTTTTTCTTTGATAAGTCAGATTTTGTGGTTGTTATCTCAAATTCATCATCAAATTGAGGTCAGCTAAGTTTTCCTCTTTGCTTTTTTAATCCATTTTATACTTTTACATTATAAGTTTATAACAATGATCTATTTTCCTTTAAATTTTGATTAATGTATATGTTATGTTATTTTTTTATGTAATTTTATCAAATTTTTCTAGTATTGTTATGATTCTTATTTATTCTTCAATGAATTGTCTTTGCACATTTTGCAAAAACTAACTAATCACATTTGTGTGAATGTATCTGTGGACTCTTTGGTATTCCATTGACTCCCATGCGTATTCTTTTGTGAAATCAGCCTTGATTTCACAGAAATTAGGGAGTGCCAGCACTTTTACTTTGCTGTTCCAGCAAAGTTTTGTTCATTGATTATTTTACATTTTTAAATTTTCACAGAAATATTAGAGCCAAGATGTTAGCTAAAAGATAATTCGCTATTTGTATCAGAATTTTGTTGAATCTATAAGTCAAATTGAAAAGAATTAACACCTCAATAAAAATTAAATCTTCTAATCTAAACACGTTAGATTTTGCACTTATTTATTATTTTTGTTTGATAGTTTTTGTAATTTTATATATAAAATCTTGTATATAACTTATTAGACTTATACTTAAATATTTCATCTTGAGATGTAATATAAATGGCATTAAAATTTTAAACTATTGTTACTGATAAACATGAAAACAACTGATCAATGCACCTTTGTAACTTTTATTATTGGTATTATCATTTAGGGATTTCTTTATACACTGGGTGAATTTTATGCAAAAATAGGAATGTCACCTTCAAATAATGAATTTTTTTATTTACTTATTTTATTATCAGTATATTCCTTTTATTTTATTTATTTTATTGCCTTGTGAAAAAACTTCATCATGTTGCTAAATAGTAGTAATGACTGCAGATATTCTTTTAAGTATTCAAGCAGAATTTATGTACATGCTTACTTTTTTAGATAAAACCAAGTTTCTGATGTTCTTTTCTAGTCTATTGCTGAGATTTTTTTAAATTATAAATTGTTGCTTCGGAGCTGGGGAGATGGCTCAGTGGAGTAAGCGCTTCCCTGGCAAGTGCAAGGGACTGAGTTCAATCCTCAGTTCTAGAAAAAAAGAAAAAAAATTGTTGTTTCACTTGTTTTTCTCTATGAGGGTCTGAGGAGATAGCTCAGCAGAACAAGCACTTGCCTGGAAAGCCCAGGGTCCTGAGTTCAGTCGCAGTACCAAAAAGAAAAAAATTTCTCTATGAATTAACATGATACAATCTTTTTTTCTTTGTTAACCTATTGAGATTGAAAGTGATATTAATTATTGAACATTGAAATATCTTTGAACTTGGAAGAAATTACATTAGTGATATATATAATATATATATGTTATACATATAATATATGTATATATATATATATATATATTATCACATAACAGGATGTAATGTGGTGAAAATTCTTACCACATGAATATAAAATTTTTAGTCTAAATTTTTTCTTTCTTTAATGTTCTTTCTTGTCATATTATTAAAATAGTTATAGCATCATTTGCTAGTGTTGTGTTTCTCTGAATATTTTAAAAAGAAATTGTGTGTAAGTGGTATTAATTCTTATTTACTGTTTTGGTAGAAATCACAGGTGATGTTATGATCTGTAACTCTTTTGATGGCTCTTTATTGGAAGTTTAATTAATTTCATAGACACAGAATTACTGTTTTTCCTTTTATGAGTTTCCTCTTTGTGTTATAATAATAGATATAATAACAGATTATAGTAATCTGTTAAAATAACAGGTCCATATATTTCAAATTACTAAATTTTAGACAGGGCTGTGCCAAGTATTCATTCCTGTTCATTTTAAAGTAGGTTAAGTCTATAGAGATCTTTTTCCATTCTGCTGTTCTTTTCCAGATTACTTAGATTAGATATTTCTGGGTTTTATTTATTTTTCAATGAACTAGTGATAATTTTTATTGATTTCTCTGTTTATGATTTTTAATTTCATTGATTTCTATAGTTATTTTTAATAGTTTTATGTTTACATTATTCTTTATGTAATACTTTGTTTTAAAGTGTTAATACTATTTGTTAGAATTCTTTCATTTTCAATAAAAGCATTAAATCTTATTCACTTTCTTTTACAGTTTCTATTTTCTGTATTTCTAGAATTATGAAAGCCTGAATTTGCATTCAGTCTAAAATATCCTTCATACCTCTGAAAACATTATTAGCTTATATATTATTTAAAATCATGTTTAGTTTGCATTCATTTGAGGAAATTGCCCATTTCTGTTACTGAGCTTCATTTTCAATTAAATCACAAATGTAGAACATTTTTGGTGTTATTTAATTTTTAAAAGTGTTTTGACTTGTTGATATCTCAGATTGTGGTTTATTGATAGTTCTCTTATGTCAGTTTGAGAGAATGCACGCTCGTCACCCTGGAGGGAGGGTTCCCAGAACGCGAGCCTGGCGACCCCTCCTGACAGAGGTCGCGTGTGTCTGCAGCGACCTTCTACCTATTCGACCTCTTGTTCTCTGCCACACGTACTGAGAACTCTACTAAAATTGGGCATTACCTTATTTCTCCTTGAAGTTCATAAATTTTTCCTCATGTGTTTGTGTACGGTGTACATCATCTTGGACACTTGACTTTCTCTTTTTACCCTCTAAATGTATACATTTTTAATCCTCCAAACTCTGATGATGATGGTGACAGTTTTTCCTGAATTCACATAGGTACTACAGCTGTGAGATGACTAATATTGGTATTTTATGTCTTTGTTTCTTTTTTAAATATGTCTTTAATCCTGCCTTTTTGCTAGTGTATGCTTAAATTGTAGAAAAGGCTGTAATTCATATATATATATATATATATATATATATATATATATATATATATATATATATCCAAATAGCTCAGTGGATTAAAGCACCTGTAAGAAGGTGCAGGGGTCAAGGTTTGATCCCAACCCAGGGACGTGCTGAAATAGCATGAAATAGCAATTGAGACTGGGCGTGGTGGCTCACGCCTATAATCCCAGTACTTGGGAGGCTATAAACAGGCGGATCAATGAGTCTGATCTAGTAGTGAGATCTGGGACCTCCTGTAGACCCTTCCCTAAAATACAGAGAAACAAATTTATATATATATATATATATATATATATATATATATATATATATATATATATATGGGATATATATATATATATCCCTTTAAGCCATTTCCTCTGATTCACCATCTCGGCTACTCAGCTACCCTTGATATTCTTCATCTTCTCTAAAAAACTATCTTAAACTATCTCTCCATTGTCCATTACTGTCATCATTCCCTCATATATGATGGTTATCCTTAGAACAAAACTTCAAAATTCAAAATACTGTGAAATCTGAAATCTCTTAAGTACTGATATTAGTCCACACATAGAATTTCACACCTGTCTTCATGCAATAAGTGATAGTCAAAATGGAGAAATACTAAAACTCTCTGTGTAATTACCAATAAGCTATGAGGATGACGTGCACAAGAAGCATACATAAATTTTAGGTTTAAACTTCAGTTCTAGGTGTCGGGGAGATGGCTCAGTGGAATAAGTGTTTCCTTAGCAAGTGCAAGGGCCTGAGTTCAATCCCTGGTTCTACCAAAAAAAAAACTTAATTCTAGCCCCAAAAGATCTCTTTAACAAATACTGCAAAATTTGAATGTCTCTGAAACACTTTGGAGTATTTCAATGCAAGTATTTTGTATTGCTGTGCTTTAGTTTCTATCTATAAAATGTCACTGTTTTAAAATTCATTATTTTAATCTCTGATGCTTAGCTGACATATACTTAACATTATACTAGAGAACCTTTTCACAGTGAGAATGTGCAAAAGAACAGGAGACGTCTATAGGCTGACTCTAAATTATAAATTAATGCTGCTTCTCACAGTGAGCCTCGAAATATACTTGAGAGTATAGATGCATCATCTTGCCCCTATTCATTTCAGTGATTGCAAAATATTTTTCTCATTTCCTTGCATGAAAAAATGTTCATTTAATGAACACCACATAGAGTCCTGTGTATAGTTGAGACAATACTTTTTGTATAAACATGCACAGATAAAGGGGGGAGTCAATCTTGAACTTCATTAAATTATACTAGAATAGAAGCTGAATGAGGAGAAATAAAGCAGAAAATGAAATTTACTAAATGTTGTTACAATTTGTTTTCCCAATATGTTGTTACTTAACTATATACATACCATTTCAAATATTAAATGTAGATACTATAAAACCTGCATTATTAAGTAAAAATGGAACATAAAGCTTTAAATTGTTACATACATGTTTTTTCATACTGAATATAACATTCCAAGTTACTTTGATCAAAATAATATGGGGCAGATAATGTTAAATAAATTATCAGGCTGATGGATAAAAAACATGTAAAATAAAACCTAAATTATATTGATATGATTTACAATGAGCTTTTATTATAAATTCCATTGAATTCTTAAAACACTGTAAAGGTCGTGTGCAAAGTAATATGATAAAATGGCACCAGGTGTCTAGAATAGTGAATGTTCCCTCTGTAGACACAGAACTGGAGGGGAATCTGAAATAATGACTCTTAAAATTCAGGTTCATTATGGCATCTCTAAATAGGGCAAGTGACATTCACAAAGAAAATTACAAATGCTTAAAATTTTATGCTCATAAGTATTTTACACTTTGGATGCAAGCTTTTTTTCTGAAAAATGTTATATTACAAATATTCAAGTAATATTGTTTTATAGAGATTATGAAAATGCATAAATAAAAAATAACACAGTTGAAATTTGTAAAATATTTAGAAGTTAGCCCATCATTTCCTTCATGAATTTTGGCAACCACTTTTTAGTTTTAGATGAAAATTTGAATGAATCATTTATCATAACATAATTTTGTCTACACACAAGCCCCATAAACAAACACTTCTCATTTTTGATGCCAAGTAAAATTCTCAGCCTGATTTTAAAACATTCCTAAAGTCCAGCTATTCATAAATGACAACTTTAGTAAAAAAATAAAATTAATAAAAATAATTTTAGTGACAAAAACTTCCAAAATTTATAATTCACACAGAACCATTATGCATAGAAATGAAGCTTGTCTGCTCATACAACTGTGCCTTTTAGTCTCAAAGACCCCTCAGTTCTGCCTTTGACCATTTTGTTAAAAGAATTCTTTAGGGCCAAGGAGATGGCTCGGTGGAATAATCTCTTGCCTGCCAAGCACAAGGGGCTGAGTTCAATCCTGGGTTCTAAAAAAAAAAAAAGAATTCTTTAAAGTAAATTAGCACACTGGAAATCTACTGTCTTCTTATCACTGCTCACACTGTGTTTTACTCTATACTTTTCATCCAAAGAAAAAGGTATTTTGATCAGGTTTTAGGTGTCAGATATGAATCTCTAATTCTCTTAAAATATAAAAGTTGAGACATTCAGAGGTTCTATAATTTCCCATGGTGTTAAAGCTAATTATTTTCAGACCTCTAATAGGAACCTCTGTTAGATTTCCTTTAATAGTTAAGCTCTCTCTGTATAATTTCTGTCTCCTAAACTTGATAATCTCTTACATATCTGTAGCCTGTTTCCACTCTGAATAGAAGTACTTCGAAACTATCTGTGAGATTAATTTCTGAGCACTGCCACACAGTTCTTCCTCCCACATATCTCTGCAGAAAATCGAGCTTTTCTGTTCATGGAGTAGCTATTAATTTTCTTTTTTCCACAGTTTTCCGCTTATCCTTCTTTCTATGTATCTTATCTTAGAGCTACTGCTTGCACAATTTTTAGACAGTGAAACCACTTTACCTTTAGCTACTGCATAACATTTCTACTTTAAAATTACTTTGAGGGATGAAGCTCCAAAGATTTGCAATTTCCAAGTCACAGAACTTTTTATAATGCTGTACCTTCCTTAAAGGGGTGCATCTCTGCCTTCCATGAATGGGAGCATCTGTTATTTTCTTTTGCCAATTATCAAATTGTCAAGGTTTTGAAGTCATTTTCAGAAGTTGTGTTGATATTTTGCTATCAACACATTACTTCATTGTTATTCATTAATTTAAGAATTACTTTAATTATGTATCTCATTCATAATAGTAAGCCACATTGGAATAAACAGGCACTTAAGTGTCTGTTTTTATGCATATTTATATAGAGAAGGCCAGATTAACCTTCAAATAATCAATAAATTATTTGAACTATGGATTTTATGTGTACTGGTATATGTAGCCACCATAACTAATAAATATTTAATAATTCTTTCCTTGAACTACTACAAAGGAAAATAAGAAGTATGCTTGATTTTTGCCAAATTTTTTTCAGGCTCAGGGTAAGATTAGTTACTGAAAGTTACTGGAGCATTTATAAAAGATTTTGTTCTTGGATCCATATACAGTGTTGTAAAAGAAATGCTCTGCTTTTATAGTGGTTTCCCAAAAATATGAGTTCACTCATCCAACAGCACACCAACTTCATTTTAAAAGTAAAATGATCTACAGCAATGTGCTAATATTTCAGTTTAATACTTTTACACATTTAAACATTTATCAAATTAGTTGACATTTTCATTTTTAATTACTCAAAATGCATTTAATCATACAAAAATATCGGTTGATTATCTCCTTTGTCTGGATTTCAGTTTTTTGTGCCACAAATTATTTGGTGACTATCTTCTCTTCATGCTACTCAAAATTAAAGTTACACAATCATTTCTATCTTCTACGTCTTGGTAGGTAAATCAAATTTGGTTGGGTAGATGGAGTTTTGTGTGTGCAGCTGTCATTTCCTAAGTTTGGAGACCTTAAAGAGATTTCCCGTCTATTTTGTAGTCTTGTGATACATTTATCAGTTGCATATTTCCACAGTGCCTTGGGTGACTCACTAGACTCCATGTAATTAGCAAGCATCATGAGATGTAATCATTTTTTATGGACTCTGCAACTCTACAGTGAATGAAGTCACCCATTCAGCTTGATGTTTAGCTTTGTGTTACTTTTCAATTTGTTTTCAATGGTGAGATTGTTGCCATATCAGACCAAATAGTAGTAAAAACCAGAACTATATCAATAAAACTAGCCATCTCCTTCTTTCAGGGTTACAGATTTTATATGTCTGGCTGATGTCCAAACACATTTCTCCAACCCTTACAGATCAGAAACACATCCAGTCACATTTTTTGTTTCATCTTTGCTTAAATATCTTCTTGGCTTCCATGGCAACCACAACGGAATGTGTAGTTGCTGACCCAAGAAATCACAAGCTTCTTCTTCTTTGTAATTAGTTCCATTTTTTTCTCTTATCTGTTTTTTGTTTACAACATCTTAACAAGTGTGGGGAAAGAGTGAAAGAGTAACGACATCCTAACACAGGTGGATTAAAGGCTAAACTAGAACATCTCTTGCTAAGATATAATTTACCCATGGAAAGCTGTCATCCCCTCCAGCTCCATGCCTCTTGGTGAGACATCCCTTCAGTATTTCATGCATGCTTTCATCTCAGTTTTCCATCAATTGCAGAAGAAGTAACAAATTCTTAGAAGAATAAATAAAGCAATGTATTATTTAGTGCCAGTAGTTATGCTTAGATAATAGATTCATATATTGGAAAATAGTAAACAAGCAGTAAATTTTGAGACTATTTAGTAAGAGACTACTTGGTCAGACTGTGAAGATACTATGAAGACAGCAGAGTATTGAAGAGAATTCCCATTGCAGTCTCATTTACCAAAAAAAAGCAGTATATTTGTCTTTAACAGTTTCTGTCTAACTCTATATCCAAGACTTTGAGACTTGCTTGTTAGTGGTAACATTATGGTTCAAAATATTTTATTTATCTCATTGATGTTCTGGATATTCAAAATATGGATGAAATCTCTGTTTAGCTTAAGAAAAGGCAATGAAGTTGCAAGTATGAAGCCATGTCACTAGAATATTGGGTGTTTGCAAGTACAGAAAATGTCATCCCTAAAGAAATTGTGATAGCTCTGGATTCCCAGTAGAAAATGAAACTCCCTATTACTAATATGATATAAAATATATTAAAATGAAGAATGTGGGAGATTATTATAATGACACAAGGATGTATACAGCCTTGTAACCATGCCTTGAGCACTCCCTGTGGACCTTGTCAAGTGATATGATTTGGCTCATTGTGAGTTAAAATGTTTGTACCTTGGGGCATACTCTGTTATCATGTTGCTATTGAACCTCACTATTTAGAAAAAAAGAAGTAGTGGCCCTCTGAAAACACAAGGCCAACAACCATACCATGAGGCTAGTAAGACCTTCATGAGCTCTGGCTCAAGTGGAGTTCATTTAGTTATTTATTTTTCAACCTTATAAATAACTGAGGAGAACAAAAGAGATTAAAACTGGGTCCAAGTCACACTGTGAACACATAGCATCATTATTGCAGGATAAATATAATTCATAGAATTTGCACA
>PVKA01047357.1:0-14350 GCA_004027165.1 Ctenomys sociabilis | reverse complement strand
TTGAGTAGGCATAGACCTTAGAGTAAATTGCATAGTCCAAAAGTTCACTAAAAACGTCTCTTCTATAATATGCATAATTAGCAAATACATTTTTATCATATATAATATACTGTAAAACAATCTGATATATATACAAATATACTTTTTAATAAAATTCTAGTTAAAATACATAATATGTATTAATTATGTAACTTGAAAGCCTAATATGTGTTATTTTAAAAATCATACTTCTGTCTTATATAGTGCTTACTTGATTTTAAAATTATAATCCTCAAGTAATGGAAATAAATTAGTATATAATGAACTATTCTTTCACGTACAATACTCTATTTTTATAATGACTCATCATAGTTAATTTTTCACATCTTCCATTACAGATGGTATTTAGTAAGTATCTCTAGCTTTGATAGTGAGAATAAATATTAAAAAATTATTGAGGGGTCAACGAGATACCCAAGTCCTTGGAAAGCACAAGGACCAGGGTTCAATTCCTGGTCCCTCATGCTGACTCAGCAACCGAGTCTGAGCGTGGCGGTGCAGGCCTGTAATTGTAGCGCTCGGGAGGCTGAAAACAGGAGGATCACTACAAGTCCGAGCTGCATAGTGACACCCTGCAACAAGTACATAAATTAAACAAAAACTGAACTTTGAAATACTTATAGATATTTCTCTCATATACTGTGTTGATAATTGGTCTTCAGAGACCCTCCTAAATTTGAATGGACATTGTATAAAATTAGGTATTTTGTTAATAATGTATTGTGAAACAATATGATTATTTTTATTCTATATTTGCTGAGCTAAAAAACTATCAGAAGAGATACTGAATATCTATTGTGTCCCTACAAGCAAGAACCCATGCACAGAACAGTGGAGAAGAGGAAAGGCCTGGAAACTTCGATAGATGTTTAGGATGAGAAAAAACATGAGCCCTTCATGGCTGAACAAAATGTGGGAAGCACATTGTTTTGAAAGTGGAATTACTATACAAATTTTGAAAAAAGAGAAAAGTTTGTAACACCTTAGGCACAACCACAAACAAAGCAGAAGACACAAACAAATACTGCCCTGATGGGAGAATGATTAGAAAGACAGATACATTAAGTAGGCTTCTGATAAGCCCAGATTTGAAAAACTCTTGAGGCCTTTAGACACAGTTCTAGAAAACATCACCCATGTATATTAGCGGACAGACAGACGTCCACATGCCGATGCAGGGAAGGGAAGCAGAGGTGAAGAGTTGCTTCAGAAAGTCACAAGATTGATTGATAGGACAGGCTTGCTCAAAGTGAGGGCCAATGCTTGGAGAGGGTTTTATGGCAATAGCTCTTGTAGTGTGTAAAACACAAAAATATCATGATCGCCATGTACTATGAGCGTACTTCGCACTCTACTGCTCTGTGTGCAAATACATGCGTAACTGATGTATGGAAGACAAAGCCGGCACTATGAAGATTGCTTTCTATTCTATTTCAAAGCTCAGAGACTTTTCTGTGTTTGTCCCTACGGGGTGGGCGTCATAAATTATAGGCCATAAAGCACTTAGGTTTGAATATTCCCTTCATGTAGAAAATCAAGTCTTGCACAAGGTTTGCTTAGTTTTTATTTCACTGAATTTATTTTCATTTCTCATGTTTTCCTTGATGGAGTGGTTGGCAATTAAATGAAACTTGTAAAACAGGTGATGGATTTAAGATTATTTACATTATAGAACAAATCAAAAATTTTTTCTAAATAATTAATTTTTTTTTGTATTGTAAGAAGAGTCTACAGGGTCTCACTATGTAAATGAGATTCCTAGTGATCCTTCTGTGTTTAGCCTCCCAAGTGCTGGGATTACAGGTGAGCGGCACCACACCCAGTTTCAAATGCTCTCAACTGAGACAGTGCGCCCAGGGGGTGGCGCCAGCATGGCACGGCCCGGGGATCAAACCTTGGTCATAGCCTCTGCCTAAGCAGGTGCTTTAATCCGCTGAGCTATTTGGCCTGTCCTAAACAATGAAATTGCAAGACTAACTTTATCATCACCTTGCAATTTCACACTAGGAGCCAGAGGCAAAAAAAGAGTATTTAGGTAAACACCATGTGGAAACAGTACCTCAGTTTTAGCGTCAGCATGTGTAAGGTTATACAAGTTGTTGATATAACATTAGTTCATATATTAGTCTTTTAAATTTGTTCTGTTGTGTCTTTCTTAAAATGAAAGTGGCATTTAGAAATTTAAAATAAAATCTGGACCAATAATTAGTCAGTATTCTACCAATTATGATAAATTATGGAACCCAGAATATATTTTAGCCCATTAATATAGTAAATATCTTTGCAAACTACTAACATGCCTAAATTTTTCATTATTAAAAACATTTATGTATTTTTGATAAAGCTTTGGTACATTTTAACATTCTAAATGATGTATCTATCAGGATATGGTTTATTCTATGAATATTTTATTGTACTTATTTTAATTTTTTAGTCTTTCATTTATTTATTTATTTGCTACAGGGTCTCTCTGCCCAGCTCGGACTCAGCCTCCCCAGCACTGAGATTACAAGTGTGTGCTGCCACCATACCCTGTTTTAGTGGCTGGCTCAGCGTGGGACCAGCACATCACGCAAGACCAGAGATCAAACCCTGGTCCTTGCACTTGCCAGGCAGGTAGTTGGACCACTGAGCTACCTCCCCAACTTTTTCCTTAAAACTTACCAAATTTATTTCCCTAGGCCAGAGGGAACAGAACATGTTCAGTTAATCAGCAAAGTTAAACATTTCTCATGTAAACTATCTACTGAATTTTCACACAATGAACAGAATAATATTTCTGTGTCAGTTTCCCAGAACGATTACATAGCTCATCTCAATGTTGTGTCTTACGCTTCTCAATAAAGTGACTTGATATAGAAGAGGCTTTCGTGTAGAAAATATCTACAAATCATGTTACTAGAATTCTCTGAGAATTAATTGTCTTATCTGAGACACACACCACCCCATAGAACTTCTGATCATTGATTATATTTTCTTTCACAACTACACACTAATTTGGAAGGACATTGTTGGTGAGGCTAAAGTAGGGCACAGCCCTGTAATCAGAGAAGGAGATCTGTTTTAAAGGAAGGGGTCGGGTGTCCTGTGAGGAGAACCATCTATCCCGAACATCACTGGTGTCATGAAAGAGCTGCACCAGTCACAACTCAATGGCAGTCTTTTTCAGATGTGTAGAATGAAACAGAAGAACTGATAGGTAGAGTCAAATAATAAACTTTCTGCCCACACTGAGACTGACTTGGTGTGCAGTGAGCTGTGTGTGGAGTCACACGTGCGTGCATCGGGCACATGTGCACCTCAGAACAGTCAATTTTTTCCTCACAGACTCAATACTTTCAGTAGCATTATGAGCTAGCTCCATAATAGGAATCATGCCATTCAAAATACACAACAGAATCATGAGTATATTTCAAAGCATACACTAAGTTCATCTTACTGCTTTCCTAAATATTTTAAGAAATCCTTGGTGACTTTAGAAACTTCATTCTATTTACTGGCTTTGGAATTCGGGAAGTTAAGTTTCTTTCCCCCATCCACAGACCCAAGGCAGTTAACAACTTAAATCATCATTTGACACTCTTTCCACAAATTTTTAAAAAGTGAAAATTAAATGTGTTTTTAAACAGCACATCTCTGTAGAACATTTAGCATTTTTTAAGTACATGCCCTAACTTGCACATTTATAACAACAATTTACATAGCATTTACATTGTATTAAATATTTTAAACAACCTAGAGATGATTTAAATAACATATAAAATAATATGAAGTTCTGTGTTTCTTACTTGTAAATAATAAATGTTTTTTAAATAAAAAATTTTGGGCCAGAAATGCCTGCTTATGCAAGTCTGTGGACCGGGTTCAATATCCAGCACCACATGTGGGCCATTCCTGCACCTGGATGCCCTGAACCAGCCACAGAGAACAGGCATGAGGCTCTGTGCTAAATGCATAAAACATGAATAAATTATTTTTAAAAAATACTTATTTATTTATTTGGTACAGGGTATCATCACACAGCTCTGACTCAGTGACCCTTGTGTCTCAGCCTACCCAGCAATGGGATTACAAGAGTGTACCACCCTACCCAGTCTCAGTGGCCAGCTTGGCATGGGACTAGCATGGCATGCAGTACCAGGGATCGAACTTGGGTCCTTGAGCTTCCCAGGCGTGCACGTGAACCACTGAGTTATCTCTCTGTCCCATTGAATAAAAGACTTAAGCATCCATGGATTTTGGTGTCTGTGGAATCCCGGGACAAATTCAGTATAGGCACTGAGGAATTATTTCATTATGTTTATTACATATACATTCATCTAAAAATACAGAAAAGAATTGATGAGCTTTGGATGGCAGCAGAACACAGATCACATTGATTTGGGAGATATTCCAGCTCCTGAGTTTCATGAGCCATTTAGAAAAAAATATATAACCTATACCAATAATTAATGTCACTATTTGAACATTTCCAGTAAAATGTCAATGAATAATAATGACTTACTAGGAAATCCATATTTAACTTATAGTAGTACAGGGAGGCCCTCCAAAGTTCAAAATTATTGATGAGAACTACATTTTCTTTAAAAATGACTACAGTATTAAATTATAATGTAATGAACTACATGTGACTTTCAGAATGCCATGGATTTAGATTTGATTGATTAAACATTACAGTTTAGCAGTTCATTTTTGCGATATCAAGAGGAATCCAATTAAGAAGGTAATTTGGCTCAACATTCACAAAGTAGTCCACCGCTTGTATTTCAGCTTTTTAGTCAAGAAATTATTGAGGAATTCCATTTTTATAACTCTACGAAGAGCAAAACGTGTAAATTCAAACTAAAATGGGACAAAGGGGGAAATGAGCATTCCTCTGAGTTGCTGAAATTAGCAATCAGATAGTCCAGGGGGGGCTGCACTCAGCGGGGGACTCGGTGTCAGACTTTGTTCTGATGACCTCAGTTCTGCTCCTGGTCACTGATCAAGTATTCCAGGTTAGCACGTGCACTATGCAGAGATCTAGGTGGGTGTCCAGCTGCACCAATGAGAAATGTGCAGCCGTGCAAAATTAAAGGCAGATCTTGCTCTCTCCTAAGATATTTCAGGATCAAGTTGCAGAGTAACAGCTTTCTGGTTTATATGCATTTCTAACTTCTTTTTTTGTCTTCCTTTAGACTCATATTAAAATGGAAGTATTAAAATATTTTAAATTTTGGTCATAGTAAATATTGACAAATATTTACTGATGTTGAGGAAAATTATTACAAACTCAGAAACAGCTAACAAAGGAATTACATAGAACAATTTACTACATTCGCCAAGAATCTGAATATTATTACAGAGAAATAAGTTTGAAAAATAAAACATTGGGGCCAGGGAGATGGCTCCGTGGAATAAGCGCTTCCCTGGCAAGCGCAAGGGTCTGAGTTCAATCTCTGGCTCTGCAAAAAAAAAAAAAAAGAAAAAAAAAAGAAAAATAAAACATTCCTTAAGGTAATAAACTGAATTCTACTAACCACACCAACAAATCAGCCTTATTACTTCAGTAGGTTTTTTCCTAACATACATGTTTTGGTGTAAATGAGAATAAAGACTAAAGACTTACAAATTATTGAAAAGTGAATGACAGTAGAGAAATAAATGGTAAAGAACAGAGATAGAAGAACTTATATTAGAAATACTTGAATAGCGCAAAAATCATAGAATCAGAAATCATAGAAAAAGACACCAACAGACTTAAATTCGAACTGATGTGGATAAATGGAGATGTGTAAAGGAGATTCATTTGATTCCTGCTGGGTTGACCATGTGAGAGAAACAGAATCAGGGGGCAGGGAAGTAAGAGCGAGAATGAGAGAGTACAATTACCAAATCATGGTGAAAAAATATCACTACTGAACCTATGAAAATTAAATGTGTAATAAAGAATTAATAAAATAAATGTGCAGCATTAAAATGAACAATAATATGGAGCAGCTTAACTTCCCCAAAAGACCTTAAAACTGTTAATATTCATTCAAGAAAACTAGAGCATAATGTTTTACATTTTGTTAAGAAATTATATCTTAAACATTTTAAAGAATTCATTTGTTTTCCAAAGCATTCCCTGGGAAATATTTTGAACATATAAAAGGGAAATACTAACAAGTTCCTTAAATCATGTCCATAAAATATAATTGGGAGAAACCCTTCTACTTGATATTAAGCCTAACATTGTGCTGGTAACAAAGTCAGACATTAGTCAGACAAATCTTTCAACAAAATTCAACATTCATGTGTTATGAGCCTCTCAACCAATGAAGAGCTTCTTTAATCTGATAGAAGTCATCTGTACACACCTACAGCTGAAAGAGCTGAAGCTAAATTCAGACAAACAAGAATAATTTTTCTCAATACTACTATTGTATTGGAAGCTCTCTAAGGGAAATTTAAAACAGCAAGAAAAATCAAAAAAGCTCCTGAGTGGATCTGGAAAATATGACATATTTTTATTAAAGCAGAACACATGTATGCAGAAATGTCCTTATAATTTCAAAACAAAATCACAGCAATACAACATCTCTAATGATAAAGGAGTTTAGCAAGTTGCAGGATATAAAACTCACTTGCATCACTGTATACCAAAAGTGAACAGGACCAATTTAAAAGTCATACGATGTATAATATCACCAATGAATGAAACATTCATGTTTAAATATAACAAAGTATATGCATGTTTTATATATTGAAAAGAAAAATCTCAAAGATAAGTGAAAAAAAGCAGTAATGGGCTCATGGCAGGCACAGTGATCATGCCTATAATCCCAAAACTGGGAATGCTAAGGCAGGAGGATCACCATGTTCCTGCTTGGATAACTTGATGA
Organism: Ctenomys sociabilis; assembly: GCA_004027165.1. Classification (NCBI taxonomy): domain Eukaryota; kingdom Metazoa; phylum Chordata; class Mammalia; order Rodentia; family Ctenomyidae; genus Ctenomys; species Ctenomys sociabilis. Next base: position 7,445 of record PVKA01047357.1, on the reverse strand, counting down.
TTCACCAAATACCCATCTCAAAAATGTAAAGATAAATAAATAAATGAATGGAGAAGGCTGGGAAAGTAGTTCAGAATGATGTAGCTTTGTATTCAACCTCTATTAACACAAGTAATGAGAAAGCAGGAAGAGTAAGGATACAGATATCGTGTTCAAGGACCGGGATTTGCGTAATCCAGACATAAATTCTCCACAAATATCTATAAATTCTATGTATTTCCAGTTGAAGTCACAGCAGACTATTTAATAGCTGTCAATAAAGTGATTATAAATGTATATAAAAGGAAAATAATTATAATAGTTAATTTTTTATTAGAAAAATATGTCTTTCCAGGCCTTCTTCAATCTAATTTTAAAATTTACAAAGCTGTAATAAGTAGCAGGATTTATCAGTAAAAAGCTAGGTACAGAAATGAAGGAAGCAAAATGTGCAGACAGTACTGTAACTTAAAAGAAAATATGAGACCTAGAAATAGGCCACCATTTCAGAGAGCAATAATAGATGAAATAAAAGAGTATTAAATATGCTTAATAACATTTTTTAAATGGGCTCTGCAAAAGGAATTACTTAAAAATCAAAAGACTGACTAGACCAGGAAAAACACTTGCAATTACAAATCCATCAAAGGCCATGCATTTGAAATAGGTAAAGATGTATCACAATTCAGCAATAAGTATAAGGAAAAAAATACATGAATATCTCCAGCTTCCCTGGGTATTCAAGGTGTTTTCTTATCATTGTTGCTGAATTATGGTAGATCTCTAAATAAGTACAAATCACATGTGTCTCCCTAGTATAAGATACTGAAAGAATAAATAAGACCGGGGCCAAGTGAGATAGCTCAACAGTCCAAAGTGCCTGCATAGGTAAAGCTTAGGTAAAGTTCAGGGACTGTGGTTCAGTCCCCAGAACCAGAACCTGTTCCAGCCCGACCTACAGAGCAGGTTGAGCTGGCACCAAAACAATAACAAAAAAAAAAAAAAAAAAACAGAAAAAAAATAATAAAAGAAAATATGACATAAAAGGTACAAAAAATATAGTGAAAGGAAGAAAACTGCTCAAAAGGAAGGAACAACTGGTAAAAGGAAATAAAAGAAGAAAAGTGCGCGCATGCACGCACATACACGCACACACACACACACACACACATGATAGTTAAAATAATTGTACTACTAATTTCTGTTAGTTCATTGAAAGGAACATGTACTGATTATAGTACTTGGTCAAATTTGCATGCCTGTTAGGTAATCTGAGCAATTCCTTTGTGTGTGTGTGTGTGTGTGTGTGTGTGTGTGTGTGTGTGTGTGTGTGTGTTTAGTATAGGGTATACAGGGTCTCACTATGAAGATTGGACTTGTAGTGATTCTCCTGTTTTCAGCCTCCCAAGCACTGGGATTACAGGGAGCGATACCACACCCAGTCTCAGTCACAATCTCAGTGCATCCCAGGGGCGGGGCTGGCACGGCACCCCTGGTATCGAACCCCTGCCGCTGTGCTCTACCTAAGCAGGTGCGTTAGTCCACTGAGCTATCAGGCCAGCCCTGGAGGGACTCCTTTGAAGACAGCAAAATGCAATATAACAACCATCAGTAATTTCCTATCATCCTCTTTTGAAAAAATTTCAGTGGTTTCTTTCATAAAAGTGGGCAAATTGTAAGCAGACACTTCATCATGGAATAAATGTGAATAGCAACTAAACAAACGCGAGGATGCCCAACAACTACAATCACTAGGGAAGTGCTAACTAAGCCACCGTGTGAAAATGCTACACATCTAAATTATAAAATCATAATTCCAGACTAAAATTATGAGCAACACCTGCAAATGGTAAGTGCAGGAGGAACAAAAGCAGCCCGAGCTTCTAACGCACCACGCGTGGGAATGCAGAGAGTCACACAGCACGGGAAGACAGCCTGGCACTTCTTCAGAATCATTCAATTAACAAATGACCTTGCAACCCGACTCCCAGGTATGTACCTGAAATAATTGAAAGCCGACATCAGTTCCAAACTCTGTGCAAATGGTTGTGTATTTATCCGTCATGGGGGAAAAACTTGAAAACAATGTAAGTGCCCTTCCACTACTGAAAAGTAAAACTCAACCATAGCAATCCATTCAGCGAAGTACTAGAAAGGGAAAGAATAGCTATTCATATATAAAACATATGTGGATAAAAATCAATTATCCTAAGAAAAAGAGGCCAGATCCAGAGGACTGTATTCTGAGTTCTTTGAGTCATATGAAGAGGCAGACAGAAGGAGCTTTGCAACCGAACAGCTGCATGAACATTTCTTTGGGGTAATGGCACTGGATCTGTATTCATGGTGTGATTACAGATAGAAAGCTATATTTATTTGTCAAATTCAGTTAGATTACATGCACAGAACTATGAATATTACAGTGGAAATTATTAAAGACATACTTTAAATAATCAAGCTGTGTCTCTCAATAATAGTCTATCAATTATGCAATTACATGCAAATTATCAAGTGCTTTCTGTAACATTACCTGGGTAAAAAGCAATAGTAGCCATGTGACTTTTCTTGTTTTTGTTTGTTTTCTGTATTTTTATGACAGGATCTAGAGTCTACGGGGTCTCATGATGTGGACCCAACTAGCAGTGATTCTCCTGTTTTCAGCCTCTCAAGTGCTGGGTTGCAGGTGCGTACCACCTGGCCCAGTCTCAATTGCTCTCTCAGCACACGCAGGGGGCAGAGCTGGCATAGCATGCAGGGGATTGAATCCTGCCCACTGAGCTCTGCCTAAAGAGGTATTCTAGTCCAATGAGCTATTAGGCCAGCCCCTCCATGTGACTTCTCATTTAGGTATATGTTTGTTGTATGCTATGGTCAGCAGAGGGGCAAATGGGCTTTGCCTATGATAAACTAGACACCAGTCTCTCTATCTAGGAATCTATATTTAAATTGCCACCAGGTATGTGATTTTTTTTTTAAAATGAAAGTGATACAAGTAAAATATGTACTGTAAGAGTATCTAGAATTAAACTTTAATATATATTTGTGCTAATGTTTTAGCATTATTTATGTACACTAATATACATAATGAAAGCTATTCTCAAGTGTTATATACCATCATGCCATGCAACTATGAATGTCTGTATTAATGGTTGGGGTCACACTGTCCAACCCATGCAGCAGAGAAAAGGGGAGATTTCCTATCAAGGAGTTATCATCATCAGTACAAGAGAAATATAAACAAAGATGTCATAAGTTCCTGTTCCTCTTATAAAAAATTAATACCAAGCCACTTCCTAACGCACTGTCCACATCTGGATTTTGTTTGTCTCCTTTGCGCCCTAGCATTCAAAGGCCAAAACGGTACTCTTCAGGCCTATTGTTTTGTTTTGTTTCTTTGTGACCATATTGCTAACAAGCAGTAAGAGAAGTAAATTTAGCTTTAAAACATAAGTTTAAGAGGTAGAACAACATGGAATTTCAAGGAGCACTGTCTGTACCCATCCCCCATAGGCTCACTGGTGGGAACACTTATTTGTGCATGAAACAACCTTTACAAGAGCTGAGGAAGCTGGGAGAGAGACTATGTCTATTTCTTATACTAATGGGACAGACATATTACAAATACAATGAGGAAGGCATTGCTTGCCCCACACTTCCCCATATTCAAGCAGCAAAGAGGGACAATAGTTCCACATGAAAGTGGGAAAGTATTGAGTAAAGTTCAGACCTGAGACTCGGAAGCCTGCAACTGCCCTGGTGAAGGCAGAGTGCTACACCTCTGAGCTAGGATGTGGCCGGCGATTTGTGAGATACCTCTGTGGACATGCCTGAGTGGGTCTTGGAGATGTGTGTGTCTCTAGAACCTAGATTCTCTACCTGCTCCTTTGTCCCTTTCTTTCTTGCATGTCTGCTGTGCTCTGCTTCCTAGCCATCTCTGCTCTGGCAAACTCTTCTACTAGGTTATTTTGGGTTTGAAGCCAGACTATTACGGAGGAAGATCTCTGAAACCATGAACCACATTGTGCTACTGCTCCTTTAAATTGTTGGTGACAGGTACCATGCCCAAGCCATAGGACAGCTTCTCACTCCACCTCTAGACCTACTCTGGTGCAAAGCAGATGCTTGTGGACTGCTGGAGCCAAAATGCAGCCTCAGACTACCAAAGTTCTTCTCCAACCAGCATGAGCTGTGACTGGTGCAGTAGTCTTCAGCTACAGCAGTCAGCAACCCGAAGCAAAATGAGCCTTGGTCCTGTCTCACAGTGTGACCCAATATCATGGATTTGGTGGCCATGGTCATGAAGGAGAAGCCTGGGGGTAGTCCCCAACCACAGCTGCTCACTATGGAATTGGAATCTGTTTAACACAGTTCCAGGAAAAGGCTTGTAAAAATGGTCATCAATCTGTATCATCTTCATTTCCATGGACTCTTTTTCTCTTTTTTTGAGACAGGGTCTCACTATGCAGTTCAAGCTGGCCTTAAGCTCACTTTGTAGCTCAGGCTGGTCTCAAACTCCCAACAGTCCTCCTGCCTCAGCCTCCCAAGTGCTGTGATTACAGGCATGCACCACCACACCCGGCCTTTCCATGGATTCTTGAAAGATCTTTTGGGTTTGTATCTGGCTCGCTTCAGTAATCCACAATAATCTCACATCACAGCTTCATTTGATCAGCAATCTTAATTTCACCTACAACCTTATATCCAGTTTCCAAGAACTATAACATGTTCAAGGATGTAGTGAGTAAAATACAAATGCACATTGAGGGTCAATGCTCTGCACCTTATAGGTGAGATAATTTAAATTCAGTGATGGGATGATAGGTAAATCTTTCCTCTCCTTTAAAATACATATCACCACATATTTCAAGAGTATCCTGTTTAATATTTTTTTATGAGATCAGGTCACCCTTTATCCTTATTATTACACATCTCTAAAATGTAAACCTAGAGTATTCAATGCATCATTAATACAGTTCATTCTTAGGTTGTTTTTTTAGTATCCAGGATCAAACTCAGGACCTTGCGCTTGCCAGGCAGGTGCTTATACCACTGAGCTATCTCCCTGGATCAATATAATTCATTCTTAATGTGTATGTATGAATGCATTTTACAAAAGGTAGTGGAAGCAGATATTGCTAAGACAGAATTTAAAACCCGAGTATGTGCAATCCTACTGTTACCACTCGCCACATGACAGGCCAGACAAATTCCTTATTTAGTTGGAATGGCAAGGGATCTCTGAGTCCAGTCTGAAGAAGCAAGATAGAGAGCGTATCCTGATGTTCTGACCACTGAATGTTTAAGACATTGCCATCTTGATGTACAAAGGCAGTTTATTCATGGTCATACAACTGATTTTCTCATAAATATTGAAGATTTTCTTGGAAAATATAGAGTGGCATGTCCTAGGTTCTGGTAGAGCAGTCAGACTACATATTGAGTTTGAGAAGTCTTGGCAAGAGTAATTTTGATCACTGCTTTATAACTTCCACCATGATTTTCTTAAAATTTACTCACTGCAATTGCATTTGCAGAGGATGGATTGATGTCTGGAATGAAGTCTGAAGTGTCTCGAGGAGAGCTATATGAGTGGGCAGAAAGCCAGAAAAGGGCAACTTGCTGAAAAGTGCTTAAAACTTTGTTCACACACCAAAGATTAAAAGGAGATGACGATTAAGGGCCACAGAAGATCTTAGAAAAAGTACACATCCCTGGGGTACAAGCACAAGTTCCATGGATGCCTGAAGCTCTTCCATATAACCAAGTAGGGTCAGCCTTTTCATTCACATACCTGAGGAAATTATAACCTTGACGACAATGATGTTTGTGGTGTTCATGCTGGGTAACTGCGAGGAAAGGATGGCACTGTGCAAATGCTTGAAATACCTGCAGGTATTTCATTCAGGCAACTCCTTCTTCCATTTACCTATGAGACTGCTTCCTAGTCACATTTCACCAGCTGATTAATAATCCACTCAAAATTTACACTTCAAAACAATATTCTGCCCATGTAAAATACATAAATGTAGGGAAAATTCAAGCTTAGGAAGATTCACACAGGACCACTTTGCCATACTTTAATAAACACACTCATAATATAATTGTACCCTAACGTGTCATTTTAGTTAGGTTGCTAAGCATATTTTGGCCACTACAAATTATCACCATTTGAGAAAGAGAAAAGGGTAAGTGATGAATACTTCCTTTCTATCTAATATGCCCATAGTAGCAAGAGTAGCACCCACAGTGTTGTATGTTACGCCATGTCCCTAAATACTGCCCCTGTGGGAAGGCTGAATTTTGCCAACAGCTACTTCAGTAACTTGGGAAGTGAATCCTCCCCTGATCAAGGCTGAGGATAACTGTGATTCACCTGACACCTCACTTATACCTTGGTGGCATATTTAGATTTAGAAAGGTAAAGCTATTACTTTAGTGGCTAAAATTCAGGCTAATTTGTCAAACAGAAATGTATAACTAATATGCTTACACCCAAACATATAAAAGTGAACACAACTTTGGAAGAATAAAAAAGAACTAGATGTACAGGGCACATGTAGCTATCATAAAATATTGCAGTACCACATGATAGATTTCAGGTTGTAAAAAATTACAGGACACCTTGCAGTTTGTGAAAAATTATGAAGCATATTTTTCCTTATATTGAATGCTCAAGAGCTGCTCAGATAAGACAATGAAGTTATTAGGAACATAGAAAACTAGCTAAATAAAATATTTAGCTATAATAATAATTAAAATATAGTAAATCATAATTTCTGTTTAATTACAATGTAAAGAGAAATGAAAAGAACTTCATAAAGCTTGTCCTTTTTCACCATTTCTCTAATGCTATAATATAATGTATAAAGTTCAGAGGAACAGATTTGTGGCAGATTTAAGAAATAATCGCAATAGAAACAAACTTGCCCTGTAATGACAGCAAAAAAAAAAATGACAATTTTTCCATCTGTTTACAAATGTTCATTCTGTGAATGTTTCCACCAAATTGTTCATGCAGAGGGAAATGTGCTTTATCACATAAATTTATGTTATGTTTTTGCCTGTAGAAATACCTTTATTTGGTTGGCTAATAAGTTATAAGAAAACTGCACAAGGAAGGGAAGAAGTCAAAAGGTCTAACAAATGGTCACTATCAATAATTTAAATGACTTCCCCAAGATTACAACTGTGGCAGATAGTAATAAAAAATTGAATTTTTAAAGCTAACTTGATTAGTATATAGCATCTAATGGTGTTCTTCCAAATTTTTAGAAAGTACATATGATGGGAGCTCAGTTTAAATTTAAATTGCTGATTGCATCTATCAAAAGGAACTATAATTCAAAGGAAAGATGAAGTGCAAATCATACTGCTTTACATCTAAACTGGAAAGAAATGGTCAAATTAGTAGTATTATACTGGATGGATGAAATGAAGCAAAACAAATAGAAATTCTCCCATACCAT
>PVKA01047356.1:0-14368 GCA_004027165.1 Ctenomys sociabilis | reverse complement strand
TACTAATCAGCTTTTCTTCTGGATGGTTAACAACCTAAGACCACAAGTCAGAGTTGGAGAAATAGAAGAGCCACAAGGCCAGCCAACATTTTGGCCCTAGCCTTTCAAGGTCAGCGAAGACTCAGGACATAGGAGAACCTGTACTGCAATATCATGAGACTCAGGTGAGCTCCAAATTTTCTGAGCAAGGAGATTGTGGCGCCACAGAGGAAAGAGATTGAAGTTTACCTCTTTTTTAAAAATTTTATTTTATTGAAGTACAAATATCAATGAGACAGTTTTAAGGTACCTTGACAAGATGGATTTGATAAATTAATACATTGCAAACAGTTTTCATAATGCTTTGGTATCATAGAAGGTGCATGCATGATATTAAATTTACAGACATAGCGTATGTCTCTTATCAGTAAATGAAGAGAGTGTAGCTGTTTGCGTATCTTATTCTTTATACCTGAATTACATCAAAGATTCAGTAATTAATACTTTCTACCTTGTGATTTTCCTAGCCGTTGTCCATAGTACTAGAAGCCGAAATTATATCCTGTCCACCCACCATTAGTGCAACTCTTGCCTCTCATAGAATTACGTAGAACCGCGCCACATCTATTCCAACTGTACTGTCCATACACACACATCATGATTCTTCCTTTCTATACCCCTTACTTTGTCTACACCTGTCAAAGATGGGCACTCCATTGTCATTCAACCAATTTAGGTGCCTGAACTTGATGACATAATCCAACAGAGTCCAGCATTCTACAACAATAGTGAGCTATCTGAAGAAGTTGTTAATGATAGACATTTACAACTCAACTTATTATTATGGCCCCGCATTGTATACTTCATTTTTCTACTTTTCTGCTGGATGGTTAAGACCTAGATAGAGCAAGACCAATATATCAACACATGTACTTTTTGTTTCTTATGAGATCAGTGAAGTCCCCTCAGGTTTTATCTTGTAGTCCTGTACCTTATTCTGTAGTTCCTTTGTCTGTGTCATCCATGTGGATGGATCACAGCCAGTGCTTGACAGTTTACTCTCTGTGAGAGCCTGAGAGAGTTTTCTCTCCATGTGACTCTCCCCAGGCACACTATAGAACATCAGTCTCTTTCCTCTGTGGCTCCATAATCTCCTTGATCAGAAAATTTGGGGCACAACTGAGTTTCATGATGTTACAGTACAGGTTCTCCTATGTCCTGAATCTTCACTGACCTTGAAAGGCTAGGGCCAAAATGTTGGCTGGCCTTGACTCTTCTATATCTCCAATTTTGATCTGTGAGCTTAGGTTTTTAACCATCCAGAAGAAAAGCTGACTAGTACCCTGCGGCATATGTCATTCACTTTGCCTTATATGACTCAATTGTTTTTATTTGTTGTTGTGCGTTTCCATTTGTATTTATGCTTTGTGGTTCTTATACTAGGGAGACTATACGGTATTTACACATGTGTCTGGTATATTTAACTTATGAGTATATGTTCAAGTGGCATCCACTTCAGTATAAATGCTTCAAACTTATCATTCTTAACAGCAGCATAATATTCCATTATATAGATATATCACATCTTTTTCAACCATTCCTCATGTGATGGACATCTTGGTTGTTTCCAAGATTTTGCTATCTATCACAGATTGTGCTGCTGTAACATAGATACACATATGTCACTATGATACAATGCTTTCGGTTCCTCTGGGAAATTTCCCAGTAGGGGGATAGCCAGCTTGAATGGAATTTCTAGTCCACTCTTTTGAGGAGTCTCCACACTGACCTCCACAATGGTTGCACCTGCCTACATTCCCACCAGCAGTGGAGAAGTGTTCCCTTTTCCCCACACCCCCCCCCCATCATTTGTTGTTGGTTGATTTCTTTAGGATAGTCATTATTTCTCAAGTGAGATGGTATCTCGGTGTAGTTTTTACTTCATTTCATGAATAACTAGCGATGTGGAGCATTTTTTCATATATTTATTTGCTTCTTTAATTTCATCCTTTGTATGCAACTCAGATGCCCATTTCTGAATTGGGTCTTTAAATCTGAGGGTCCTGTTATATCTTACTTCTTTATATATGTTAGAGAGCAGACCTCTGATTGCTTATTAGTTAGGATTTTTTCATAATTTGTGGGTTGTCTTTTCACTTTGTTGACAATTTCTTTTAACATGCAGAAGCTCCTTAAGAAGAGTTGATCCCAGTTGTTCATTCTTTCAAGTGCTTCCTGTGCGAATATGTCTGTTGATGAACTCTTTACCTACACCTATGTTTTCAAGAGTTCCTCCTCCTTTCTCTTCCAGATTGAGTGTTTCTGTTTTAATGTTTAGATCTTTAATCCATTTTGACTTTAACTTAGTGCATGGTGATAGAGCTGGGTCAAGTTTTAGTTTTTGGCATGTAGAAACCCAAGTTTTCCAGCACTATTTGTTAAAGAGGCTATCCTTCTTCCAGTGAGCTTGTGTAGCCCCTTTGTCGAAGATAAGATGGCTGAGTGTTTCCGTAGATGCCTCTGCATCTTCTAATCTATTCTACTGATCCTCAGCTCTATTTTGTTGCCAATACCATGTTGATTTTATCACAGTGGCTTTGTAGTATAATTTCAAGTCAGGAATGGTGATGCCTCCTGCCTTGTCTTTATTGGACAAGATTACCTTTGCTATTCTAGGCCATTTGTGATTCCAAATAAAGTTTAGGAATGATTTCTCTATGTCTGGGAGGTATTTTGGTGGCAGTTTGATAGGGATTGCATTAAATCTGTACAGCAATTTTGGGCGTAAGGCCATCTTCACGATGTTGCTTCTTCCTGTCCAGGAGCAGTGTGTAGCTTTCCATTTTCTGATATCCTCTATAATCTTTTTTCTTAGGGTGTTGTAATTTTCCGCGAAAAGATCTTTGACTTCCTTGGTTAAGTTCATCCCAAAGTATTTCATTTTCCACAGTGGTATTGTAAAAGGTTGTTGTTTCTATTGTTTCTCTTTCAGTGTGCTTATTATTTGTGTACAGAAATGCTATCGACTTTTGAGTGTTGATTTTGTATCCTGCTATGCTATGGGATTTACATGTCAGTTCTAGGAGTTTCTTGGTGGAATTTTTGGGGTCTTCTAAGTAAAGTATCATGCCATGTGCAAATAGTGATAATTTAACTTCTTCTTTACCTATTCTTACTGCCTTTATTTCTCCCTCTTTTCTAATGGCTGTTGCTAATGCTTCCAAGACTCTATTGAATAGGAGGGGTGATAGAGGACATCCTTGTCTTGTAGCTGATTTTAAGAGTAAATGATTTCAGGATTATATTAGCTTTTGGGTTGTCATAGATGGCTTATATCAAGTTAAGGTAGAGTCCATCTATTCCAATTTTCTGTAGGACCTTGAACATGAATGAGTGTTGGATTTTGTCAAAAGCTTTCTCTCCATTAATTGAGGTGATCATGTGGTTTTTAGATTTCAGTCTATTAATATAGTATATTAGATTTATAGATTTTTGAATATTGAACCATCCTTGCATCCCTGGGATGAATCCTACCTGGTCATGGTGTATGATCTTCTTGATGATTTGCTGTATTCTATTTGCCAGGATTTTGTTGAGTATTTTTGCATCAATGTCCATAAGGGAGATTGGGCTGTAGTTCTCCTTTTTAGTTGTGTCTTTCCCTGGTTTTGGAATCAGTATTATACTTACCTCCAGAAATGATTTTGGGAGGACTGCTTCCTTTTCAAATTCATTGACGAGTTTGTGGAATGTGGGGATTATATCTTCTACAAATTTCTTGTAGAATTCAGCTGTGAATCCATCAGGATCTGGACTTTTTTTTGCCAGTAGGCTTTTTATTTCGTTTCCTATTTCGTGGACAGTTATTGGCTTATTGAGAGTTGTTGTATCTTCTTGATTCAGTGTTGGTAATTTGTACCGTTCGAGGAATCTGTGCATTTCTTCTGTGTCTTCATTCTGTGAGTATAAAGTTTCTTAAACTATTGATAATCATCTGAATTTCTGCTGGGTGTGTGATGATTTCACCCTTTTCATTCCTTATTGCACGTACTTGAATTTTCTCTTGCCCCTTTTTGATGAGGTTGACTAGACGCTTATGAACTGCATTTAGTTTTTCAAAGGACCAACTTTTTGACTTGTGGATTCTTTGAACTGTTTTCTTCATCTCAATTGGATTAATGTCTCCTCTAATCTTTATGATTTCTTCCCATCTTTGCACTCTGGGTTTCATTTGCTCTTCTTTTTCTAGTTGTCGAAGATGCAACATTAGGGTGCTAATTTTTTCCCATTCTGTTTTCCTAATGTGTGAGCTCATAGCTATGATTTTCCCTCTAAGAACTACTTTCATCGCATCCCATAAATTCCAGTAAGTTGTACTTGAATTTTCATTGAACTGTAGACATTGTTGTATTTCTTGTTGAATTTCTTCTGTGACCTGTTGATTGCTGAGTAGAGTGTTGTTTAGTTTCCATGAATTTAGTGGGTTTTTCTGGTTTCTTTTGTCATTTTGTTCCAGTTTCATTGCACTGTGGTCAGATAATATGCATGGGATAATTTCTATTTTCTTGCATATACCTAGGCATGACCTGTGGACTAGTATGTGGTGTATTTTCCAAAATGACCCGTGTGCAGCTGAAAAAAAAATGTGTATTCAGCTGTGGATGGGTTGAACACTGTATATATGTCCACCATTTCCATTTGTTACAAGCTGTGGTTCAGTTCTGCTACTTCCTTGCTAATTTTTTGTGCGGTTGTTCTATCTTTTTGAGATAAGGGTGTGTTAAGGTCTCCTGTTAAGATTGTTTTCTTATACATTAAGTTTTTCATCGTTAAGGTTTGTCTTACAGAATTGGGTGCTCCTGTGTTTGGTGCATAGATATTTATGAGTGTTACTTCTTGCTCTTGAAATTTTCCCCTGACCAATATATAGTGGCCTTCTTTGTCTCATTTGATCTTTCTTGGTTTGAAGTTGAGACTGTCTGAGAACAGAATTGCTACTCCTACTTTTTTCTGAGGTGCTGGGGCATGTAGTATTGTTTTCCATCCTTTGACTTTGAGCCTATGAATGTCCTTTTGATTTTAGGGTGTTTCTTGTATACAGCATATATTTTGGATTTTGTTTTCTAATCCACTGTGCCAGTCTATTTCTCTTAATTGGGGTATTGAGTGCATTTATATTGATGGTTATAATTGAAATGTGCTGAATTATGTTTGTCATGATATTTACCAGGTGTTGTTTACTCCTTTGTATCCTGTGTTTAATTGTCTGTCCTGTTTACTGGGTTCCTTCCATTCTCATTCATGGAGTTCTGGTCATTGTGGTCTCTCTCTAGAATATTTTTAGCAGCTTGTGAAGGGATGGCTTTGTCATCATGAAATTCTTTAGTTGTTCTTTGTCGTGGAAGTATTTCACTTCTCCATCAAAATTGAAAGAGAATTTTGCAGTGTATCATAGTCTGGGCTGGCATTTGTTTTCGTTCAGGAGTTGAAGAACTCTGCTCCATGCTCTCCTTGCCTTCATGGTTTGTGTAGAGAAGTCAGCTGTAATTCTGATGGGTTTTCCTTTGAATGTGATCTGCCTCTTCTCTCAAGCAACTTTCAATGTGTTATTTTTGTTTTAGATTTCTGGAATCTTGACTATTACAGGTCTTAGTGTGATTTTACTTGGGTTGAAGTTATTTGGTGCTCTGTATGCTTTGGTGACCTGAATGTTGGATTGTTTCCTCATATTTGGGAAGTTTTCTGCGATTTCTTCTCCCCAGATTCTTTTCATGTCATTTGTAATGACTCCTTCATTCTCACGGATACCAATTAATTACACATTGTTCATCCTGGCGTCATCTTGCCAGTGATGGATTATTTTTTTCTGCATTCTCGTTGTTTTCAAGAGATCCTTTCTCGGCTGAGGAGATGGCTCAGCGGAATAAGTGCTTCCCTGGCAAGTGTAAAGGACTGAGTTCAATCCCCAGTTCCACCTAAACAAATAAATAAAACAAAATAAAATGAAAGAGATCGTTTCTCACCTTTTTCCTAGCTGCAGCAGCATCATCAAGATCTGAATCTCTGTCTTCACTTTCACTGAAATGGTTTTGTGGACTTGTGATTGATATTTTTAGTTCTATATCTGTTTGACTCTGTTTTTACGTGTTCTATTGCTTTTCTGTATTGCTCATTCAAGCAATCCATCATATTTCTGATCTCCTCTATATTTTTTTATTCATGTCTTCTTTAAAGGTAGTTATTAATTCTTTTTCTGCAGTTTCTTTCAAGTTGGGTTTCCTGTATATTTTTGGATTTATTTCTGTATTTCAGATGCTATGATTTCAAAGAATTATTTTTTTTCAAAGAATTATTTTTTTATTTTAGAAATTATTTCTGCTTTGAGTTCCTCATGACCTTTCTGCTGCTGTTTCTTTGCTTCAGGTGCTGTTAATTCATACGTTGCAGCTGGAATAGTGCTCTCTGCACATGTTCTGGGTGAGCATTGGTTTTCCCTCTGATGTTTCTGCATTTCCTTCTTTATTTCAGATGCTATGCATTCAGATATTTCTTTTTTTATTTAAGGAATTACTTCTCTTCTGAGTTGCTCTATGCCTTACTGGTGTTGTTCCTTTGCTTCCATATCTGTTAATTCATTCATTTCAGCTGAGCTAGTGTCCTCTGTACTTACTGGTGGACTCGAGGCCTGAGATCACATTTTTCTCCTTCTCTTTGTCATTTTGCTCAGCCCTGACCTCTGGGGCTCTCACTCACTGGCCGAGCTGTGCTGGGACTTTGGTCATGCGGTGGGATGTGGAACCGCTGGGAACTGTCTCTCCAGCTCGTCCGGCCTGGGGCTCTCACTCATCGGTCGAGCTGCACTCCAGAGTTTCATAAGCAATTTAGAAGTGTTAACCCAGGAATTAAATTTTTAAACATATGAAATGAGATGCTACATTAGCAAGATGCAGTCAAGAGTGCCAGATCACCAAAGACAAACCCAAGATGCAATGAGTTGGATCAGTCTGAAAGCCACCCACCTAGACCCCTTGAAGTAATAATAGCAGACTCCACAGAGCAGATGAATAAGGCTCTGAAAAAAAATCAAGGCTCAAATAACTTCTCATATAACTGCAGAGATGGCGGCCATAATAAAGGGCACGTTTAGAGACTCAGAGCAGGCACAAATTTCTGAAACACATGATCTTAGGCAAATGAGAAAATACGAATGCCCGCTATTGGAAAATAAATGGAATACATGAAAGATATTCAAACAAATATCCAAGAGATTAAAAATTCTTTTGAAAGTATACGAAAAACATGAGCTAGTTTGACAATAGAATATGATACAGAGAAGCCTAGATTTGAGTGAACAATAATGAATGATTTCTCAGCAGAGCAATTTGTCATTCCCAAATCTTGGAAGCAACCATAATGCCAATCAACTAAAGAATGGATAAAAAATATGTGGCACCTTTGTACAATGGAGTGTTAATCCCTATAAAAATATAGGCTGGAGGATTTTATAGGTAAATGTATTCAAATGGAGACCATACCGGTAAGTGAGATAAATGAGATTCACATGTGCAAACATTGAATTGTCTTGCTAGTATAAGAACCTGAAAGAGTAAATTAAATCTTAAAGGTATAGTAGATATATGGAAAATAAAATTATCTGTTCACCCTTGCCCCTTCACTTCCTCTCTATTGCCGGGCCATGGTGACCATCTCATGTATAGTCCTAAAACAATAAAGCCACGTGACTACTGGACTACAAAGCTCTGAAACTCTAAGCCACAAATAAGTCTTTATTCATCTAAAAACGTCTGTTCTGTGTGAAGAAAAATTGGATGAGGAAAAGGATAAAAAATAAAGAAAAGATATATTTATGTATTTGTGCACGAGAGCTTAGAAATTGTACTGCTGATTTCTTCTAGTCTGTGAAAGAGGCAGTTAATGCTTGGTTGATTTTTCTCCTTTTTAATTTCTTATACCAATTTTGTGTTTTTTATAATCCAAACAAGTAATTTGAAGATAATGTTGTGCAATGCAAAAACCACTCAAATTCATACTACTTTGTTGAAATTCTGCATCGTTTTTAATGTTTTTTAAATTTTGTTTTCTCTTTTAAAAAGTAAAACATAAAAAGTATCAAGGGACTACAAGTATTCAATTTAACATCTGCGAGATGACACAAAGAAAGATAACAAATGATTGATCGAAGTCAAGAAATAAAGCAGGAGATAGCTCAAATGACATTTAAAAACATGTTCATAGAACTCATGTAAAGAAACTCCCCAAGAATTGGAAACATTTTGACACGTAGATCAGTGAGACACATAGATCTCCAGTTAGTCATGATAAACAAAAACAAAAACCTACACCAAGATATACAATAGTCAAGATTCCAGAAATGCAATATAGGAACAGAATATAAAAAATAAAAGCTGTTAAAGAAAAGAAACAAGGCTGCAGTGCCTTGTTAAGCTGTTAAAGAAAAGAAACAAGCTTAAATGTCTTCCTGGAAAGTATAAGTTTCTGAGTCAGATTCTCAGTACGAGAGAGAGAGAGAGAGAGAGAGAGAGAGAGAGAGAGAGAGAGAGACAGACAGACAGAGAGAGAGAGAGAGAGAGAGAGAGAGAGCATATACAAAGAAAACTCATTTAATTCACATTTCTCAACACAAACCTTCAAGTCAAGGAGAACTAGAATCTAGAATCTGTAAAAGAAAGCAAACTTCAGCTGAGATTGATAAACCCTTCAAAATTATCTTTCAAATTGCTGGAGAAATAAGAAAATTTCATGACAAACAACACCTGAGAAATTTCATGTGCAGCAAATCAGCACTATAAAATATTTCTGAAGGATATTCTAGAAAGAGATAATAAGGGATACAACATTATGAACCCAATCAATAAATCCACCATGCAAGGCAGTCAATTAAACAGAGGGAAAAAGTGCAAGCCAAAAACAGGTTATTGACAAGGAAAAGTCAATATATGTATCACCTATAACTATCAGTGTTAATAGTCTCAACTCACCATTCAAAAGAAACAGACAGAAAGAATGGATCAAGTAGCCAGCCCCAGCAATGCGCTGCATAGAAGACAAATATTTAATGTAAAAAGAAATTCATAGTCTGAATGTCAAGAGATAATAAACTGGTATTAAAAAAGAGAAAGATGATAAACAATACTTCTTGCAATTTTTGTACATATTTAAGGGCTGGCCAAATAGCTCAATGGGCTATAGTACCTGCAGGCAGATGCAGGGGCCAAGGGATGGATCCCAGGTTTTGCCATGCTGGCCTGCCTCTGAGGCATGCTGAGAAGGCAATTAAAACCAGACGTGGTGGTGTGCACCTGTAATCCCAGCTCTTGGGAGGGTGTAAACAGGAGAATCACTATGAGTCTGATATAGTAGTGAGACCCTGAACACCCTGTAGATGATTACATAAAAATACACATAAATAAATAAATAAATAAATAAATAAATAAATAAATAAATAAATGAATGAATGAATGAATAAGTAAAGTATTTAGTAAAATATCTACAGGGTCTCACTACACAGATCAGACTCATAGTCACCTTCCTGTTTTCAGCCTTCCAAGCACTGAGATTATAGGCGCCACCACATCCAGTCTCAGTCGCCATCTCAGTGTCCCCTAGGGCACAACAGCAATTTAAAAAGTAGCAT
This sequence comes from Ctenomys sociabilis, assembly GCA_004027165.1. Taxonomy (NCBI): domain Eukaryota; kingdom Metazoa; phylum Chordata; class Mammalia; order Rodentia; family Ctenomyidae; genus Ctenomys; species Ctenomys sociabilis. The sequence goes on along the minus strand of PVKA01047356.1, from coordinate 4,713 downwards.
GCATAGCTATTCTACTTGCCGAAGATGTGTATTTCAAGCCACGATTGATTAAGAGGAAAAAAAAGGTTACTACATCCTGGAATAATACAAGAGGAAGAGACAGCAATCACAAATATATATGCACCATGTAAGAGTGCATCCAATTATGTAACAAAATTAATGGGCCTTAAAAATCAAATAAGCATTCATTCAGTCGTAGTGCAGCACCACGCTATACCACTGTAACTCTTAGAACTGGTATTAACTGATCTGCACCAAAAGATCAAATCAAACTAAAAAGAAAAATTGATTCTTTTTGGCCACAGTTAACGTTTTCATTTGGTTTGTTATCACAAGTGCACCCAACCCTGTCTTGTCTAGAATTCTTCTCTACAGGGAGTGTTTGGAGAGTGGCCAGCTGCCCCCGTGCTCTGGGGCACACATGGCTGCACTTTCCTCCATGACCAGTGTCCAGTGTCAGGTGGGGCCCAGCCTCATCCTGTTACCACTACCAGGCCTGTGACCTCTGCCCAAAACACTGCCAAGGCCATTGCTGTTTCACCTTCTCTGCTTATTCAAATTGTATTGTTGCCAAAGCAGAAATAGCTATAAAGATACACATCTTAATGTTACAATATGAGGCAAGGAGTGCTGCGTTTCCAGTCTACGATTGGGTGCTGTGGTGCTAGGGAATACTCTGTGCCCCCAACAATCATGTGCACACAATGGCGGGGATGGTCACACCTGGACACAAGTATCTCTCACACACGCTTTCTGCCCCAACTCCTCAGCCTCTCCATTCTGTGAATCCCACATAGTGTGAGCTTAAGGGATTTTTCTCCCCCTCCTCAGTACAGGGTCTCCTCAGGGCAGTATGCCCACACTCTGCCTACCAAGCTCCACTCTTCCCCCTTCTCCAGGACATCTGTGGACTGGTCACTCTAGAGCTGGGCTTCCAATGAGTGATGGGCCATTCTTCATTGCAGAAATTGCCATATTTGCCCTTTTGACCAACTGCTGATCCCATTCCTTAAGTTAGAATAACAAAAACAGTCACTGGATATTGCCACTTGTTAACTAGGGGGCAAAAGGACACCTTCAGTTAGGAAAAACTGACACAAGTTTCTGTGACAGCTCTCATCTGTGCACTTCCTGGCCATCCCATGGTGTACTCATGGATCTACCCACTGGGTCAACCCAGTGGAGACTACAGTTTGTGGGAGATGCCAAACCCGTATAGATGGAGTGAATAAGGAAGGAAGGAAGGAAGGAAGGAAGGAAGGAAGGAAGGAAGGAAGGAAGGAAGGAAGGAAGGAAGGAAGCAGGCAGGAAGGACACGTGGAAGGATGTATCCATCCATGCACACTAGAAGAACAACAGATGGATGCTGATTTGATAAATAGATGGGTAAGAACTTGATTTCTAAAATCAAAGTGTATCAGTTCTAGAACTGAGGTCTAAGAGACTTTCCCTCAGACTCAGAATAGAACCTGTTGGTCATTCACACAGAAAAGAGATGGTGATGAGAAAGAAGCCTTAGAGAAGAGCTTCCTGCAGCTTAGTCTAAACCATGTTATTCTCCAACCCAAGGACACTTACAATTGAGATCTTTTCTAAATTCAGGAAAAAAAGATTATTTGTGAAGATGCTTTGTACAATATCCACTTTAAGAAGTAGCTATTTTTAAAATATATTCTACATTTGATAAAAGTGTGGTTAGTACTTGAAGTGCTGACCTTCTCTAGATGTCTCTGCTTGCTGTAATGATGTAAACTAGACACGCAGCCCAGGGCTGCCACAGGAGTGAGCACAGATGCTAACTGTGCAGAGACCCCACTGCTGCTCCAGGAACCCTGGGTCAGAACAGCAGTATTTTCCTACATGGTTGGCAGGAGACCTCAGGGCAGAAGCCTTGAGAACCTCATGGATGGGTACAGCAAGGAAATGCTGCAGTCTTCTCAACAGGAATGCAGCTGTGAGAGCCCTCGACCTGAATACAAGCACAACCCTTGTGGATTTGAATTCCTGGAAGCCCATCATTCACGGCTGCCCATAGCCCTTTCCTAACCCACTTTCCATTCCACTTGCCAGTGTGTGCCTCTCTCCAGCGACATTCAGCTTGCACCTGTGATTCTTCCCCTTTCCTGGGTTGGAAGAATGGTCTTCATTTTTACTTTATGTCACTGACAGCCTTCCTAGTAGTTGCCTTCCACATGCACCTGTTTGCTGATGACTGTGGAATGCACAACCCCAGGCCTGCATCATCCCTTCTTCCAGGTTTGTGAATCTGAGTAACTTGCAGGGCATCCTCCTTATCACATGACTACACATCTTCCACTCACTCTGATTCCAACCTTTCTCCTTGATGTTCCAAGCACTGTTTCTCACTCTTTCTTTCAGGGATCACACAAAGATCATACGGCCAGGGCATGGTGTTTTCTTTTAGATGTCTCAGGGATCCAAGGATCAGGTGATGGATTTCAAGGAGTCATTATAATAATGTATGTCTATGAGGCTCATGTCTCAGATGTGCCAGGCGCCTGTGCTCTGGCCTCTGCCTGGAGGTCAGGATGGACAGATTTTTTAAGGTCTGGGAATGCTTTACTTGTTCTAAGTACTCATTCAGATGTAGCTGCTCTCCAGATCTCAGGATAGGAGTGAGATTTTCTCGGATCTATACACCCCGATAACCTTTGCTTCTTAACCCAGTGAGGGCAAAGTCTGTTTCCATTGCTGCCAGACCTGCATTGTGCTTACATCTGTGAATTTCCTTTCCAGGGCCTGGGAAAAGAGAAGTAGAGAAGATGGAAGAGAGCTCACCACTGCATGGACAAGCAGGACCAATCCCCTGCGCACTACTCTCTGTATGAAAAAAGCAGCATTATTGCCACAAATGCTGCCAATGGGGAGGATAATTAGGGTCACACACTGCAGTTATAACCACCAGAGCAACATGAAAATCACCTGTCAGATAGACAAGTGAGTTTTTCCAAGTTATTCAGAAGAGGAAATCAGTACTGAGTGAGAGCACAGGTGGATCCTGGCTCTCTATGCTGAGACTCCCTTCCATCAGCTCTGGTAGGACTTCTTAACTATAAGAAACACAGCACTCAGGGTATATGCACCTTGTACAATAAAAAACCACTATGAAAACAATATGCAATGTATTAAATATTGAATCTGTCCTACTAATTTGATTTGAAACCATCTCATTGTTATTTGTTCTTCAATAAAATAATAAAAAAAAGAAACACAGCATCCTCTGAAATCAAGCATAGAGAAATCATCTCACTGGCCACATCAGAAATGTAGAGGTCAGGGAGTGTTCTGTGACCTAAACCACAGTAAGGACTTGAGCACAAGAATCCACCATGGCTCTGACCTTGTTCAGCTTGCCCAGGCCTGAGACACAATACTCCACACCATCAAACGAACGGAGGAGTGGTTTCATTTGACATGGTCCCAGGGCCTTCAGTAAAGGTCTGGTTATCTGGCTAAGAGCAGAAATGGCCTGGTAGGTGGCGTGGCAGAGGAGAACTGCTTGGTGCATGACATCCAGGAAGCAAGAAGACAGCATGAGAGGAGCAGCCAGAAAACACCCCTCTGGGTCCCATCCAGGCCTTGCCTCCTGGTGGGATTGCTTCACTGATGCATGCAGTTATCCATGTTCCTGGCGCCTTCCAAAATCTGTGCCTCTGAACTCCAGAGCTGTTGAGGACATTTCAGATACCGCCACCTGCTCCTAAGACGGGGCGGATCTCAGATTGTTCAAGTGCCTGTTACATCCCCACAGCCAAGCAGCACACTCAGTGAGAAGGGTCCTGCCCCAGAGGGAAGGATGAGGGCAAGGTGCCAGGAGGAAACACTGCTTTTTTTCCTACAGTTGTGTATCAGGTGCACTCCCTGACGCAAGATGCTTAGCCACAGATTGTAAGAATCATGAATCCTGTGGTCAACATTGGGGCCAAGGTTTGGAATGAGAACCTGTGGTGGCTTGAACTAAACCCCAGAAGCCCCTCCTCCTCCTGTACCACACAGCTCAGAAGAGGCCCAACTTTGTTCTCTTTCCTGAAGCACCCTATTTAGGCAGATGACACTTGCTTGGGCAAGACACACAGCTTGATCGTGCAAACAAGGCGAGCAATGGAAGAGGACAGAAAGAACATGACCTAGAATTGGACAAGCTCTGCTCTTTCTGCGCCACTGGCTGAAGGACACTGAAGCACAATGAAATCTCTGTAGATCAGTCCTGAGATGTTACAGGCAAAGTCAGGACTGAATATAACTGGGCAAGTGATATCCTTGCCGCAATCACACACCACTTGGCCTGTTGCCTGCGGTCTCAAAGCTCAGCTTCCTGGGACTGTGTTCACATGACCATGCCACTTTGGGAGGCCTGGGTCCCACCTCTTGGGAGGAAGGAAGGAGTTGGCAGCTTCCCAAACCAGGGTGCTGTGGGAAGCTTCCTGTCCTCTCAGATCATTCGGGTTCAGCCTGGAGTTCAGAACAAGACTGCTGCTCAGTCTGTGAGAATCCAGGAGATTCCAGCTGAAGTAAATTAAGGCATAAAGGAACAGTGAATGACGTGTGCAGAATCATACACTGGACCAGATCTCAAAGCCCAAGGAGACACAAATAGAAGTTGCCAGGGCCATCTCAGAACTTGAGGTCTTTTTCTGTTTCTCTGTGTCTTGATCTCATTTTGAACACATATGTGAAACACACACACACACA
>PVKA01047355.1:0-14368 GCA_004027165.1 Ctenomys sociabilis | reverse complement strand
TTTTTTTTTTTTTTTTTTTTTTTTTTTTTTTTTTTTTTTTTTTTTTTTTTTTTTTTTTTTTTTTTTTTTTTTTTTTTTTTTTTTTTTTTTTTTTTTTTGTATTTAAGTACAGGGACTACAGGTTCTATGGGGTCTATGGGGTCTCACTATTTAGATTGGACTTGTAGTGATTTTCCTGTTTTCAGCCTCCCACATGCTGGGATTAAAGGCATGCAACACCACACCCAGTCTCAATTGCCATCTCAGCAACCCCCAAGGGTGAGGCTGGTTAGGGCATGCTGGGGATTTAACCACAGCTGCTGTGCTCTGCCTAAGCAGGCACTTTAGTCTGTGGAGCTATCTGGCCGGCCCTGAAGTACAATTTTAATGTGTGTTCCTTAGCTCTAACTATAAAAATAGTTACAAAAAATAAAACATATGGTTTACTTTTGATTGTTTTGAGACAGAGTTTCTCTCTGTAACACAGGTTGGGCTTGAACTCTGTATATAGACCAGGACAGTGTCTGGTCTTCTTGATTCTCCTGATTCAGCCTTCAGTGTGCTAGGATTATTACAATACTTTGTTGAAAGCACCAGATTTGTGAGAATAATATTTTTAAATCTGTGAGAAACTTTATGCTTCTTCAGGGAATTTTTATAAAAGAAAATTGAGCCTATTTTATATCTTACCAAATTTCAATTGCAATGATGTGACCTCGCCATGTGCAAACTGCTACAGGATAATAGGAATTCCAGGGGTGAAGTTCTCAGTACTCCTTGTGAACATCATTTTTAAACTAATGCATCTGAAAATGAGAATGAGAGATCCTTGGAATTAAGGTGAGCTAGGAGATGAATGCCAGCCCTGACGTGTTGGCCGTCTCTCCTGACAGCAAGACTGTGGAGCTATTTTCAGTCCTTATTTTCTTTACATTTAACTTGTTTGTTATTCAGTTTATTCATAGTTATCCTTCCATTTATTACTTTATTCTCCCTCCATGTGCTTTGTAAGTGTATGCAGGGTCATGAAATTCACTTATACTATGCTAGGAAAATTATATTTCCTCCAGTCTACTTGTTAGTGAGAAATTATGCTTTAGTTATATTTGCTTCAAAAGCTGGTATCACTAACCGTTTGAGTTAGTTTTTCATCACAGTGACCAGACACCCAGTATAAGTTGGCTTTAGAGAAGAGAGATTCAGTTTGGCTCATAGTTTCTGAGTTTCCAATCCTTGGTCATCAGCTCTGAGGCTGCAGCTTTAGAGTGTAAGGATCTGAAGGAGGAAGGCTGCTCTCCTCTTTGCAGCCAGGAAGCAGAAGGGGAAGGAGCCCAAGAGGAAAGGACTGATGACAAGACATTGTTGCCAAGTCACACTCTGATCCATCCATGTTCCTCAAGTGAGGCCCATCGAATATTTTCCATTACCTCCCAAAGGTGCCATCAAATTATGACTTCATTGATGAAGTTTAGAAGCATTATGATGAATAGACTTTCAAAAAAAACCACAGCAGAACCCATGAGACTTGGGAGGGCATTTCTGATTCAAACCACACACTTCACATCTGAACCCCTCCCCAGGCTCGTGTCCATCTCATACACGGAACACACTTAGTCCATCTCCAAAAGTCCCTCACGTCCCAAAAGTTTCTAATTGCTCAAACATTCAAATCCAAAGTCTCCTCTGAAGCTCAAGGCAAACTCTTACCTGCAAGCCTCTTTGAAAACCTAATTAAGTTACATAGTTCCCATGTACAATGGTGAAAGAGCCTCCACTTTCCCAATCTTCCCTAAAGGAGGAATAGGAAAAGAGCAAGGAAGACTCAGTCCAAAATGAGACTTCAATCCAGCAGGACAAACATTAGCTCCTGTAGCTCCATACCTGGCCTCCAGGTATGGAGTGTCTTGGCCATAGCTCTGAACAACTTGGGGAGCCCTGAGCCATGGCCTTCCCTCACAGCCCACTTGAATTTCCCTTCCTGTGGCTCTGCTTGCTGTTTGTCACTTTCATCAGTGGATGTTTCATGTGTGTAACTTTCAGAGATCCCCACTGCAGCTTTGAATTCACTCTGACAATTTCATGCTTCAACCTCTCCAAAGATGCCTGCAGGGACTGGTACTGTTACTCACTGCCTGGCTTTCCAGTCCTGTCTTCAAAATCTGCGTGGAAGGCTCTGACTCTAGACCTCTGGCATTCTGCATTCCCACACAATGAGGATTATGGAGAAGTCACAAGAATCTCTCGAGCTGAAGCAGTGGCCAGCTCCCATGGAATCATGGCTACACTGATCCTTCGGTACCTGGTTGACTGAGCATTGTGGATGAATCTCAGGAAAATAATTTCCCAGATGGTCCTGTGGGAGGAGGATTCTCTGGTTCTTTGTTCTCCAATCAAAGCCTTTCCAACATCGAACCTCTAAACACTTAGTGATGGGTGAGTTCTGACCTGTTCCTGAGATGCATTTGGGCATCTAAACTATTGACCCAATGGAATGTACTTGTCTTCATTTTAATGCCACTAATCTCTTCAGCAACATTTTTTGTTTCTGATTTTATATTCATTTCTTTTCTGGATAAAATGCAAGTTTTCCAAATCTTTATGCTTTGCTTTTTCCTCCGTTTTCACTGTACATCTGGGCAAAACTACTAACAATGCCCCACTGCAGCCTGCATGCTCTGCTGACTTGAAATGTTCTCCACCAGACTGATTAGCCTATTTTTTTAAAATTTAACCTCACACAAAATTTTAATGCGTGGGGAAAATGTAGACAAATTATTTGCCAGAACAATATGACAGCTCTCAAGAGAGTCCTCATTTCCATATGAATCCTCATGAACATGGTCTTACCACCTGTACTCCTGTTGGCATTGTCATCCTCTAAACCCAGATTAAAATCATTAAGATCCACTTACTACTTTCTAAGTCCTATCCAGTCTGTTTCTCCAAACATTTTTGCCTTCATCTCACTAAGGGCTCAGAGCCAAGTTGTTGCTATTGTCATAGTAATGACCCCACTTCTCAGTACCAATTTTCTGTTTCATATTTTTGATATTTTTGATACTGTGAGTAAATGCCCAATATAAATTGATTTTAATGAGGAAATAAGTTTGGTAGATGACTTCAGGAATTTTAGTCCATGACCAATCAATTGGCTCCAAGGTGTAAGTCTCATAGAAGAACGAGGTAGGGAGGAAGTTACTCTTTTCCTAACAGAACCCAAGAGGAAGGGGCTGCAAGCAGGAAGTAGCTCCCATGGTCAAATGACCCACTCTCACCCCTGGTGTTTCCCTTGCCTCCTACTAATGGCATCGAGTTATAAGCCTTACATTGGATTAATCCAGTGGATCAATGGTTTGGTAGAGCCCTTATGATCTGATCATCTTGCAGTAGCTCTACTTCTGGACTCAGAAGCTTTTTGGGGCACATTTTAGATCTAAATCATAATATTATGTTACATAGATGAATGATTCAAAAGCAGAGTTGTGAAATATTCTTTCCTGGCTAAGTTGATGAGACTAGGGGAGGGATATGGGTCACAGAATTGAAGGGTAGAGGTCACGAAGCATGCTGTGTGCCAGCTCCCTCTGCTTCCTGCTAATCCTGTTTTTCTGGACAGGGTCACTTGTTTTTTTACAGCTTCACTGATGCTACAGATTTTTCTAAGGATTGACTGCGGTTCCTAATAGCTCCTCACCGGGTGACATCCTTTTATCCAAGCTTCATTTTTTTCCCAGACTATTTCAGAGTGTGCCTGTATTGTTTCTTTGATTTACACAGTTGTCACTGAGATGCTCCTTTTCCGTATCCCCATAATTCCTTGAGGATCAGAAGCTGTGCTGCTTTTGCTCTGCTTAATCAATGTGGAAATGTTTTCTAGAGTTGAATACTTTTGAAACTGTAGTTCCTATTCTTCAGATATAAAAAGTGTCCATTGCTCCACACTCCGGCTACCTTATCATGCATGGTAACAAAATAGCTCTAAGCCTCTGCTTTTCTGTAGTTGTGCATCTTACAGGACTCAATATCCCTTTTGTATTTAGGATCTCTAAGACTTCTCCCAGGGGAACCCTTCTATTTCTTCAAATGCATTCCTCTTGCCTAACATGATCTAGGATATCAGGAATAATTTTACTGGCTCTTATATGCAAGTGGTTTCTGGATATCTCTACTTCTATTAAACTTTTTATTTTGTGGTATCAGTGATTGAATTCAGAACTATGTACTTGCCAGGCAGGCACTTGTTCTACTGAGCTACCTTCCCAGTCCGTAACTCTATTTAACTTAACTTTAACAAACTTTTGACTAATTTTCATCTATTCCCAACTATTTTCCAGATGGTTTAGCTATCTTGCTCTTCATATTCCAACATACAGGCTAGAATTCCTCATGCCAACCTCCCAAAACAACTCTAACCAAAAATTCTCATATTTTTTAATTGATAGCTCAGTGGAATAAGCGCTTCCCTGGCAAGCTCAAGAGCCTGAGTTCAATCCCTGGTTCTACCAAAAGAAAAAAAAAAAAAAAAAAAATTCTCTTTAAGGCCGGGCGTGGTGGCACACGCCTGTAATCCCAGCACTCGGGAGGCTGAGGCAGGAGGATTGTTGTGAGTTCAAGACCAGCCTGAGCTATAAAGTGAGCTTAAGGCCAGCTTGAACTGCACAGTGAGACCCTGTCTCAAAAAGACAAAAAAAAAAAAAAAATTCTCATCTTCAACCCTGATTTGTAGCAGTATATTGGTAGGTATTGTCAACTTTTCCTCCGCAAATAAACCTATTTACCTCTTTATTCTCCACTGTTTCTTACCATTATACTTAAAGAAATCAGATGTTCTTGTGATTTCTGTTTTCTTTTCCTTGGATGTCCCTGTATCACATAAATTAAGTCATAATTCTGCCCTTCATGAAATCCTTCAGGCTTTTCTCACATAGGGAAAGTAGCCCATATGACCAAGACAGACTTAATCCCAATTGTCTTGTTGATGCTTTCGTTGTCGTCAAATTTAGTCACTTAATCCTCTGTCCATTATGACTCAAAGTTACCAAGCTTCTTTGGGATCTTCAAACATATTGGCTCATTCTTGGCAGAACCCTCTCACTAGCTTCTCCCTCCTCAGAGAAGTCACCTGCCTGCACTTGGCAGGAATAATTAGTACAAATCTCCTAGTGGAGTTTTTGGGTCATCTGTATACAGTATCATGTAATCTCTAAATAATGATAACCACGTGATCCTTTCCAGTCATTATTTCTTTTACTTCTTTCTCTTGTCTAATTGCTCTGAGTAGTGTTTCCAGTGCTATATTGGACAGGAGTAGTAACAATGGGCATTACTGTCTTGTTCCTGATTTTAAAGTAAATGCCTTCAATTTTTGTCCATTTAGTATGATGCTGGTTTGTGTTAGTATGATGGATTTTTAAAAAATGTATTTGTTATAGGGTCTTGCTGTGCCACTCAGACTCATAGTGACCCTCTTATTTTTAGTCTCCCTAGTGTTGGGATTATAGATATACCCTGCCATGCTCAGTCTCAGTGACTGGCTCAGCCTGCCTAAGAGGAAGGCCAGCATGGCATGTGGTGTCTGGATTGAACCCTTGTTCCTGCACTTGCCTAAGCAGGCGCTTAGTCTACTGGGCTATTTTGCTGGCCCTTTTGCTAGATGGCTTTTGTCAGGTTGAGGTAAAGGCCATCAAAAACAGTTTTCTGTAGGGCCTTTATCATGAATGAGTGTTGGACTTTGTCAAGAGCTTTTTCTGTATCTATTGAGATGATCATGTGAATTTGTCTTTGCCTCTTTGTTGTGGTATATGTTTAGGGATTTGCAAACATTGAGCCATCCTCATATCCCTGGGATGAATCCAACTTGGTCATGATGTATATTTTTCTTGATAATTTGATGCATCCAGTTTGCTAGTATTTTATTGAGGTGTTTGCATCTATGTTCATGAGGGAGACTGGCCTGTAATTCTCTCTGTTGGTTGTTTTCTTCTCTGGTTTCACAATCTGAGTAATACGTATCTCCCCAAAGGAGTTTGGAAGAATTGCTTCCCTTTCAATTTCATTAAAGAGTTTGAAAAGAGCCGGCATATGTCCTCTTTAAATTTCTTATAGAATTTAGCTGTCAGTCCATCAGGTCCTGGGCTTTACTCTGTTGGAAGGGTTTTGATTCTATTTTCAATTTCATTGGCTGATATTGGGTTATTTAGAATTTATATATCTTTTTGATTTCTCTTTGGTAGTTTTATGTATTTAGGAATCTATCTATTTCTTCTATGTTTTCCATCCTGTGCACATAAAGATTTTTGAATTTGGCACTGATGATCTTCTGAATTTCTGCAAGATCTACAGTGATTTCACCCTTTTCATTACTGATTGCATGAATTTTAATTTTTCCTTTCTTGTTTGATAAAGTTGACTAGACATTTATCAATTTTATTCATTTTTTCAAAGAACAAACTCTTCAACTCATTAATTTTTATATTGTTTTCTTATTCTTCATTGCATTTATTTCTGCTGTGATCTTTATAGTTTCCTGCCTTCTTTGAGCTATGGACTTGATTTGTTCTTCTTTTTCTAGGAGCTTTAGATTCAGCATAGCATTTTTATTTTTATTCTGTTTTCCTGATGTGAGAATTTATTGCTGTAAATTTTTCTCTTAATACAGCTTTCAGTGCATCCTTCAAGTTCTGGCAAGTTGTACCTGCATTTTTGTTTGATTGTAAATATTGTTTATTTTCTTCTTTAATTGTATCTGTGATCCATTTATTTTTCAGGAGGGTATCATTTAGTTTACATATGTTTGTAAAATTTTTGCTCTTTGTCAGTAGTTTCCAGTTTCATTGCACTATGGTCCAGTAATATACATGGGATCATTTTGATTTTTTCCACTTACTTAAGTATGCTCAATGTGCTAGCATATAGTCTATTTTGTAGAACATCCCATGTGAAGCTGAGAAGAATGTGTATTCTAATGCTGTTAGGTAGAATGCTCTGTAAAGGTCTACTAAGTCCAGTTCTCCACAAGTTTGGTTTAGTTCTGTTATTTGTCTGCTCATTTTTGCATAGTTAATCTATATCTTTGTGTCAAGGGGTGTTAAAGTCCCCCGGTACAAATATGTTATTGCTCATTAGGTTTTTCATGTGCGTTAAAATTGGTTTTACAGGGCTTGGGAAATAGTTCAATGGTCTAAGCACTTGTCTGGCAAATTTCAAGGTACCACAGGCCATGCTGGCCTCTCACCAAGCTGGCTGCTGAAACAGAGTACAGTGGCACATGTCTGTTGTCCCAGCACTAGGGTGGTTGAGACAGGAGGATCACTATAAGTCTGAGCTGTGTAGCACAACCCTGTACTAATTAGTTAACTAATTTAATCATAAATTTGTCTTACATAGTTGGGTGCTCTTACATTGAGTGCATATATGTTTATAATTGGTATCTCTTCCTCTTGCAGTTTTCCCCTAACAAGTATATAGTGACCTTTTTTGTCTCTTAATCACACTTGGTTTGAAGTTGACATTGTCAGCAACCTGTATAGCTATCCCTGCATTTTTCTGTGTTCTTGTAGCATGGGATACTGTTTTCCATCCTTTGGCATTCAGTCTATTAATTTCTTTTTGAGTTAAATTTGTTTCATCAGGCAGGTGCATAGGATCACAGTCAATTTCCAGCTCCAGAAGCTGTACCAGAGATGCCTTTATGTCAGCCTGAAGTAGCCACAAAAAACAAACAAAGAAACAAAAATCCCCTTCTCAAATTTTGGGGATTTGCCCTTAGATCAGTTGTCTAAGCATCTGCTCATACAAAGGCAGTCATGAGCCAGATACCTCGGTTCGATCTCCAGCATCACCTGCTTTACCAGACATACCCTTCAGGCAGCCTTAGTGCATCCCCCCCCAACCAAAAAAAAATCTTAAAAAAATAAATAGGATGTATTACAAAGTAAAAAATTAAAAATATAAATTTGTTTCATCTATGCAACATATTTTTGGATTTCGTTTCTTGATCTACTCTGCCATTTGTTTCTTTTGATTGGTGAACTGAGGCCATTTATTGTAATGGTTGTAGCCAGTAAGTACTGGCTTATAATTGTCATGTTGTTTCCCTACTTGTCCCCATTGCTTAATTTCTTTCTCTGCTTAGTGGTTCTCTTCTGTTGTTGTTCTTGAAGTTATGCTTCTTGGTCTCTTTCTAAAATATGTCAATTCATTTTTGTAGAGTTGGTTTGGTTGTTATCAATTTCTTCAGCTGTTCTTTGTCATGGAAGTATCTTATCTTTCCTTTAAATTTAATAAATAGCTTTCCAGGTTACATCAAGGTGGATTGAAAGTTGTTTTCCTTCAGGACCTAGAATATCTCACTCTAAGTTCTTTTTGATTTGATAATCTGTGTTGAGAAATTTGCCATGATTCTGATGGGCTTTCCAATGTAGGTGATCTGTTTCTTCTTTCTGATAGCTTAAAATATTATGTTCTTTTGCTCAATTTCTTGGATCTTTATTCTTCTGTGTCTGAAACCTGTGAAGGTTTATGTTGACTATGTATAGCTGTAGTTCTATATGCCTCAGTTATCTGTATGTCGTATTCTTTTCCCATCTTGGGAAATTTTACACTACTATTTCTGCATACAATCTTTTTATGTTATTTATGTAAACTCCATCTGTTTCATTGATACCTATTAGTCTTATACTATTATTCTTTCCTCATCTTATAGCTGTGGCATTTTTATTTCCTGGTTTGTTGCTATTTTTAAGAGATGTTTCTTTTTGTGTTCCCTAGCTGCAATGATGGGTTCAAGGTCTGTAATTACTATTACTTTGTTTAGTGTAATTCTGTATTTTTCTAATAACTTAAAATATTTTTATTCTCTTTAAAAACATGTCATAAAGGAGAAAAGACATGAATGCAAGAGATTTTTTAAGGTGTAGTTTCATATTAAAAGTCCAAGATTCTCTGAGGGGGGTTACATATATCAAGCTGGTGAATTAAACAAGTTGATGGGGTAATTCAGTCATGGTCTAAAGGCATGAAATCTAAGGAAAGTTGACAGTACAAATTCCAGTATATATATATATATATATATATATATATATATATATATATATATATATATATATATATATATAATCTGAAAACCCATGTACCAAGACCCTTCAATGTTAGAGGACAGAATAATGATATCTCAAATAGTATAATAAAGTTTTGTCTATATCTGTCTTTATTTTAAGCACTCCACTAATAGAAAAATGTCCAATTAGTGAGTGTGATAGTCTATAGTCTTCATTCAGTATGATTTGAGTGCTATTTCTTCCAGAAATCTTCCTACAGACATGCCCATAACTGTTTTATATATGTGAGTGCGTATCCTTAACGAGTCAGGTTGACACATTGAGTTCACCGTCTGACTAACTTGGGTTTACCCAAGACTGAATAGTTCCTAGAATTGTGGGCTTCTTTGTGTGGACAGCAAGGAGGATGGATTTGTTCTGGATTCACTTGGTTTTTGTTCAGTTAAACCACATTAAAATACCATGTTTGCTTTTGTGCTGCATAAGTGCCAGGACTAAGATGAGGCCTGGAGTCTTTCACAAGGCTGGGGGAGTCACACACTGAAGGAGATCTGTGGAGAAGGTATAGACCATGGCCCCAGATGAGGATCTTATGTATAAAATTCTTATTCCATATTATTCCTGAGGAGTAGACAACAAAAGTAGTAATTAAAACTGGGAGAAAGATTTCAGATAGAACTGTGTGGAATCATTTTTTCTGTGTGAGGAATAATTTCTAACAAGGTTTCAGTGATGGCGTGGGACACTGTCTTCCCCTACATTATTTAGCAATGACGATGTGCCAGGTACTTCACATCATAAGACAAAAAACAAGAGCAGTGCGGCTTCTACCTGAGCGTATCTCTTAAATCTCTGTTTCTCCTTCCTTTTTCTGTCATTTGCCAGAAAGGGTAATAGTCTTCCACTCCCCACTGCTCTGCCTTGCACTTTGACCCCAAGCCCTCAGTGGGCTGAGACACCTTCGTGCAGTAGCTGGAGCAGTGTGTTGAAAGTGCTGATGAGATGTTTCGTGCTCCTCTTCAGTCTTTTCACTGATGTTACTCATTTGCCTTATTAAAGAAGAGCATAATTTGACCTAAATAACAGGGCTTTAGTACCTAAAGACTCATTTTCTTTTTCCACCCTACCTGCTGCTTGTGTTTTCGACCACTCAAGCTCTTGTGCAGTTTCTTATGCCCCAAAGAACTGCCTTCCATCCCTGGCCCTTGGTCCAGATGGATCCCTCTTCTTGCAATGCTGGTACCACAATTCCACCTCCTTTCCTGCCTTGCTCACAAATCAACTTAGTGCAAGCTCAGTGTCACTGCCCATAAGCAATGGATAGACATGGGGCAAAGTTTCTTTAACACATATGTTGCAAATTAGGCTGAGTTTATCCTTTGTAATATTATTACAAGAGAATTTAATAAGCATTCATGTAATTATGCAGCAAAAGCCTGTGGCATGATTCTACCCATTATAAGAGACCAATTGTATTAATAATTCTTAATTAATAATTCTTATTTGCTGTACTGTGTTTCTGTATCCATGCCTCTTAGCATAATTCTTGGCATTCAATAAATAGACAATAATAATGCATCAGTGAATGAATGAATGAATGAATGAATGACTTTCGGGGACTCACAGTATATTAGGGAAATTAAATTTAAAATTATTTGCATAATTGTTAATATATGGTGTAGAACTTTATTTTCTATTAGGCTAATAAGGTAAGAATTAACTTCCACAATTGACAGAGCAGGAAATTTAGACCTGGAAAGGTTAAATAACTGAGATCAGGGTTATGTAATAAACAAGAGCAGAACCAGAACTCAGATCTTCTAGCATGGAGCCTTAGCCTTATGTTTTGCCTTTTGCTATACATCATTCCTTTTTAGGTGAGAAAGAAATGGCATATGATGAACAAAAGCAGAACCTTGGAAACACTTCAGCTGTAGATCCCCATTAGATAGTGTGTGTGGTACAAATCTTCACATCTATTACATCAAATCAGAGGAGCTTAGATGCTCTTCTAAAAGTACAGCCTGCTGAGATGCCTGTGACAATGTGGGATCATGTGCACCCCTGGGACTGGACTGCCAGCATCCCAGAGACTGAGAGGTATTTCACTCTTCACTGTGAATCTTAAAGCAACTCAACCAGCCACTTGTACCCACGTGTGCATCTTTCAAAGCTAAATTGCCCAGCCACACTCAGGGCACAGAAGAACAAGGTCTGCAGAACTGAACCAATGAGTCTGTAGTTTGTTTTACACTCTCATTCATTTTTTTCTTTTTTCTTTTTTTTATGTATTTAGTACAGGGTCTCACTACACAGACAGGACTTAGTGATCCTCCTGCTTTCAGCCCCCCTAAGTATTGAGATTATGGGTGTGAGCCACTATACCTAGTGTCAATCACTGTCTCAGCTTGCCCTGGAGCCAGGGCCGACTTGGTATGTCTGTGATTGAACCCTGGTCCCTGTCCCTGTCTAAACAAGTGCTTTAGTCTGCTGAACTATCTGGCCAGGCCCTTAAAATTTTGATTAACAGCCAGTTTTAGGAATTTCGGTGTTCACTCACTTGATAATTAAAATGTTGTGGGTTATTTTCTGATACCAAATTAGAAATGGGAAGTTGTGGAAAGCTGTGCTGGCAAGGGTGGGATGCCAACTTTATCGGTACATGATTCACCCTGTGCTTGTGTGGACCTGGAAGAGCCATGGCAGTGTGGCTCCGGGGTGTGAACCAAGGCCCTCAGCCCTTGCTCTGGGGTCCTCATGCACTTCTTGGCACCACGAACTAAGCCTCTTCATTCCACCGCACCCTCCTGCTGCATGCAGTACTTTTCTTTCTGAGTTAGCCTGATCACAGACTGGACATCCTAAAGCAGTAGCCCGTGTTGACTCTGCCTCCCTTCACACTGTGTGTCAAGCAGTAGGTCCCAGCAAAGTGAAAGTTGGTCGATGCAGCTGTACAGCCTGCACATGACGGCAGCAGCCCATCGCAGATTTCCTGGCTCCTAATCTCTGGCACACTTTCTTGTAACACACTCTGGTATTTAAACAAGCAGTGCATCTTATAGAGGACAACCCAGAGGAAGTAAGGGTGGTAACTTGGGAGGAGGGTTGTATTTGAAGTCAAGGCTTTTGTGTGTGTGAGATCAGCTTAGGAGACCGCCAAAGCAGTGGTCTTCGGCAAGCTCCAATATCTGCAAGAGCCACTGGGGGCCACAGCACTGGAATTTCCAATTCAGTGGGGGTGCTGTGTCCTTAACAGACTTCAGCGGTGACTGGAGCGGCACAGCTGGGCTCTGGTAATCAGCTCCCACAGCTATCCCCTGCCCGAGATGCCCAAGAATGGTTGTTCTCCTCCCTGATTGTGCATTATAAGCACATGAGGAATTAAAAATAAATGCTGCTGTTCAGAAGACCACACACCAAGAGATCCTGATTTAATTTGACTGGGATGAAGCTTACTTAAAGTGTTTTGGTAAACTTTTAACTGATTCAAATGTGAAGTGAGGGCTCTAGAAGATTCTTCAATTGTTTGGGCCATATGCATTAACTTTGCTTCCAGATTAAGGGAAGGGGTAAACTGGAGCAGTGCTGATCGCCTTTCTGCTTTCTAGGTCCAAGCAAATACGAGGCGTTTTACAAACAGAATAAAAGCACTCTATGGCAACTATATGGTAATAGTCACATGCGGGAAGATTAACAAATAATCCTCTGCTCCTGACACACTTTTTAAAAGATGAAACATAATTATAGTGACAGCTTTCAAGAGAAGTGAGGAATTGATGGGATTAAACAAATTAGACTCAAAGCAATGTCCTAGTCAGCAGCAGCTGTGTTCGCATCACTGCTTTTCATAAGATTTATAAAAATGCTTGTCTTTTAATTAAAGAGCCATAGAGGAGGGTAGCTGCGTGGCTTTTGGGAGGTAAGAGCCTTCTTCCCACTGAGGACACGGATGACAGCAATAATAATCGGACACGCACAAGGCGCTTTAATGCCAGGTCACACATTCTCGTCAGGCTTCCGTGAAGGCATTAAAGCAAGCACAAGGGCAGGGCCCAGTTTCTCGATGTTTCACAGGGAAATATCCACTTGTTAGCTGTCGGGAACAGCCTTCACTGGCCCGGGGTCTTTCGGCTTCTTCCCCAGGAAGGAAAACCTTGCTGGGAACCTCTGGGCTGAGGTGCCCACATTTTATCTGCAACACGAGGAAAGCCCTAGAACTATGCCTTGTCAGTATCCTTAACTGGAAGCAATTTTATCATCTAACTCCTTTGAAGACTAATAGGGCCAAAGATGATGTCAGGCAACTGCAACCGCCCCTGTTCACTAGGAATCACCACGCAGCCTTTGTTCATGGTAACAACAATTAATAGATGGAAAAAAGTGTGAGCTCTTGCTGTGCTTTGAGCTGTTCCTGCATTGTAAGTGCAAGGCTGCCCCCTGTCTCTCACACCATCACAAGGACTGTTCCACGCCACCCAAGGTGACAGCTATGGATGTGCCACCAGCAGTTCTGAGCTGCATACAAGACACACACGTTACAGCCCCGTGGTGAATGTGTCATTAGAGGCCTTCTGGTGAGGACTGCGCTGCTCTCTCTCTTAATTTACCTACAAACACTTTGTTTTGCCTTGTTATCACTTCTCTAGCCCTGTCGTCATCTTTTGAAATAAAATTGGTTCATTTATTTTTTTCTGTTATAAGATTCAGCAGAAAGGGCATACATTTAAATATGCTCAGTTTTATTCCCAGAGCCTAGGGCAGTACCCGCCACACTGTTAATATCGAGTGAGTGACGCAATGCTGCTGTCTGTATATGTCACCTGAAGGTTTTATAATGGCTCCAATAGAAAGAATGATACCACACATTCACAGATTACTACATTGTAATGGTTCGAGAAGACTCAGTCTGTGTTTGTGTTTTGCTTCTTATTAGTAGCTATTGGCAAATGGGCTGATTTTGTTTACTTCAATATACAATATTGCACATAACCTGTACTGGCTTCTTTTTACGTACTACTAAATGACACCATCTGTGACTAAGCTGCAGCTTATTAGCCATGGTTTCACCCCAAATGATAGGTTTAGGGGCCCTGGTGTGTGTCACCATGTAATTTCTCCCTCTTGGGGAAAATGTATCATTTTTCTCATGTACTTTCCACTTTCCAACTCTCAAAACCTGTCTGAACAGTGCTTGTATTGTTTTGTATACCAGCTTAGAAAATACGAGTTTATTCCTACATGACTAATTTCTTAGGGAAAAATGTAAACCTACCATGAATTTTGTATTTCTTCTTGCATAATCTCTTAGATGAGTACAGAACATTGCATCT
>PVKA01047354.1:0-14369 GCA_004027165.1 Ctenomys sociabilis | reverse complement strand
ATAATTATTGAATCTTTGATATAATTCAACTATAAAAAAACCTGTAAATATAATTTCATGTATGCACCTTGTACAGTACCAAAACGTTATGAAAACAGTTTGCAATGTATTAATTCATCGACTCTGTATGGTTAAGGTGTCTTGAAACTGTCTGATTGACATTTGTATTTTAATAAAATAAAAATAAATGGAAAAAAAAGATAAAAAAAAAAAATAAATAAATAAATAAAAATGTCCTATGTTGTGCCTCAGCACACCTTCCCTCTCAAGTAACTGGAAAGTAAAGAAAAAGAAGAAACAGAAGGAAAGCATTAAAAGACAAGGCTCAGACAGAGGCTGCAGGAATGGAGTGGAAGAACACGGAAGAAAAAGAGAGGGACACAGGAAACAAGGAAGGGTGGGTGAAAGGGTGAGAATGAAAGAATTCTTATCCAGGAATTCACTTTTTTTTTGGTACCAGGGATAAAACTTAGGACCTTGCACTTGCCAAGCAAGTGCTTATGCCACAGAGCTATCTCTCCAGCCCAAGAATTCTTCTCTAGGTAAACAAGGGGATGTATAACAAATACCTACTTAGACCACCAGCTACCTCAGGGCTGAGCTAAAGGCTAACACAAAATTATTTAAAATGTTAACAAGATCGCACAGAACAAGGCAGACTCAGACCTCTGTGGTGGGTAAACTGAACTACCACCACAGTGAAGAAGAAATACACTGGAGGGCTCTCAGGAGAACTTCACAATCAGCCCTGTGTACTGAGGATACCACTATACACTGAGACAATCTGGAAAGGGGCCACAGTCGGAAGAACAAACATGCAAACCAAGAGCACAAAAGTCCTCAGGTGGCAGCCATGACAGAGTAAAAAAGAGTCAGTTTCCTCTGATCAGGCTTGATGGTTCCTGTATTACCAAAAATCTGGAGCCTAGACAGGATTGTAAGGTTAACTCCCAGCCATGCAACTTAAAGAAAAAAAAAAAAAAAACCTTAAAAGACTCAATGTGACACTGTTAAAAATAAAATGAAAAAAATAAACATGACTATGTATGCAATTCAGTGCAATGGGCCTGGTATCAAGAGCAAGAAAACAAGGGCAAGGGCCGGCCAAATAGCTCAGGGGG
The DNA here is from genome assembly GCA_004027165.1 of Ctenomys sociabilis. Lineage (NCBI taxonomy): Eukaryota > Metazoa > Chordata > Mammalia > Rodentia > Ctenomyidae > Ctenomys > Ctenomys sociabilis. The sequence goes on along the minus strand of PVKA01047354.1, from coordinate 13,248 downwards.
ATTAAATAAAGCACCTGCTTAGGCAGATGCAGCCACCAGGGTTCATCCCCCCAGGGTGTACTGAGACAGGATTGAGACTGGGCTTGGTGGTGTGCACCTGTAATCCCAGCTCTTGGGAGGTTGAATGCAGGCAGATCACTATGAGTCCAGTCTACTTAGTGAGACACTGCAGACCCTTACTAAAAAGCAAGAACAAGAAAAAGAAATGCAGTGAGAGAAAAACTGAAAGGAGAAGAGAAAGTGGTGTTGAGAAGAAAAATGAAAGGGTAGAACAGGACAAGATAGAAAAAGGGGAAGGGAGGGGAAAAGGGAAAGAAAAGGGATGGAGTGAGGAAGAAGGAGGGAGGGAAAAGGGAAGGGGAGAAGATGGAAGGAGGGAGGGAGGCAAGAAGGGAGTAGGGAAAGGGGGAAAAAAGTCAGTTTTCACAGATCAGCTCCAATACTACAATACAAGGAGGGAACACTAAGGTGAGTTTCCAGCTAAGCATCAGTAAATTAACACCACTGGTATCACATAAACCTAATGGATGCGAAAAAGGGAAGCCACACCATAAAAACGCGATAACCGCGAAATAGCAAGCAGAAGGTGTCACTCACTTATCGCAGTCCAATAATGCTCCCTTGATTCAGAAACAAGGTAATTTTAGACTTTAGAGGTTTTGTTTTTAATTTTTGATAGGGCCATAAATGGCTTATCTCTTGATGCAGGTGGTGCTTACAAAGGAACACACAGAGGTAGAAAACAAGCTGTAAGCTTAAGGTTTGTTTGCTTTAATGAATATTATATCTCCTTTTCTTTCAGTACCAGGGATTGAACTCAGGATCTTGTGCTTGCCAGGCAAGTGCTTATTCTACTGAGCTAATTTCCCCAGCCCTGTATCTACATTTCTTAAAGTGAAATAATATGTTTCTAAATTCAGAAAACAATGTAGGCTTCCATGAGCAAACTTAAAAAGTAAAAAAAGAGAGGTCTTCCACTTTCTGATGTTGCATGCCATATTTGTACAACTGCTATCCTGAAAAAACTCTACAAATGATAGTTGAACTATTCCTTTAAAAACCTTAAAAGCATCTAAATATGGTATAAATGAAATCAAGAAGTTAGAAAAGGAAAAGTTATTTTTCCTGCTTCTGGCCACAGGTATTTTGCAAATAGGTGCAGTCGGTGTTAAGTCTAATAAATAGGAGACCTTGGGTAAATTAAAAGAGGAGAAGAGTGAATAAGAAATACATCTGCCACTGTTTCTACTACCAAAATCTTGCAGTAAAGCTTGCCTTGAATGGGACAGCACAGAAGCAAGGAGAGAACAGGAAATGTTTTAAATTGGTGTCATCCACTAACTCAGGCATGGAGGAAATTACACCCAAATTCACAGAAAGCTCCAAGCAATGAATAAAATATATATACTTTATATATATAAAATTCATTGCTTCTGCAACTCCAGGCACCCCCAGAGACAAATCTTCAGCAGCACCAACGAATGCCCAGTTAAAGATGACCCAGCACACAATTCAGGCAGGTAGTAGGAAGAAGAAAGAACAGAAATCATGACCATGTGGCACATACTAGGAACAAAATAGAAACACTACTCATTTTCTTTGGAGAAACAACAAATAAATTTGAAGGTACCATAGAAAAACAGGAAACTATAAAAAAAAAAACAGCTGATAACAAAAAAAAAGCTTTCAGAACCAGAAAATACAATTACAATTGTAAATACAATTTCAATTGAAATTGAAAATTCAATTTCAATACTGAAATGAAAAACTCAGATTGAGTGCAGTAAAAGGAAGACCTACAGAACTAGAAGTGATGCTGAAACACTGCACCCTTCAGGAGAAACTGAGTCCCGCTGTTTTCACAAAAGAAGCACTACTAACACACAGTCATGCCCTTCTAATTACAGAGATCAGACTGTGACAGAAGCCACTTTGCTTGTAAATATTGAACTTTTGCAGGATAAATTTGCTGACCCTTACACTAGAATAAATATCAGAAAGTAGCTCAGTGTAATAAGCGCTTCTCTGCAAGGGTCTGAGTTCAATCCCTGGTTCTGAAAAAAATAAAAAGAAGAGGAAGAATTTATCCAGACAAAAAGTGGAGCCGAGAAGCTGGATGTGGTGGTGCAGCCCTATAATCCCAGCACTCAGGAGGTTGAGGCAGGAAGATCAGTGTAAGTTCAAGACCAGCCTGGGCTACAAAGTGAGACCAAGGGCAGCCTCAATTGCCTAGCGAGACCCTGTGTCAATAAATAAATATTTTTAAAAATAAAATAACAAGTGGAGCCAAAAATCTGGCACAAACTTATGATTTATTCACTGCGGAAGGATGAGGCAGGAGGATCAAAGTTCAAGCCCACCTGGGCCACTTGGCAACTTAATAAGATTCCTTCTCAAAATTTAAAAAGAGCAGGGATGTAGGTAAGTGTAAAAGTTGAAGCCTCAATTCTTGTTATAGAAAAACAAAATCAAACAAAATGCACATGCACACATGAGTTTGGGAACATATTTATGAATAACTCTATGGAAAATTATGCCAGCAAAATAGGATCAATTTTTAAATATCTTAGTAGGCATTGTGTTTTATTTTTATTTTTAATGACTATATACAAATCCTTAAATTAAATAATCACTTTGTAGGGCCATGGAGATGGCTCAGTAGAGTAAGCACTTGCATGGCAAGTGCAACAGCCTGAGTTCAATTCCCAGTTCCACCAAAATAAATAAGCACTTTTTTGTGCCTATAATTTCATACATAGTAACTTTTCACCCACTCTCCAACATCTGTGCCCTACTGTATACCAACACAATGTATATTTTACATATGTGCATCAACTCCCTACACACATATACCTAACAAAGGGACCCCACTCCATACAATTTCATTTGCCTACTGACATTCGCAGGACATCTATCACCCAAAAACAGCTGAGCCTACCCCACCCTAGCAACTCTCTAATTCTTCCTTTGTGTTTGTGCCCATCATAAACTGTGCAGGTTTGGGGGACCAGAACGTTTTTTGATTCCACAGCACCTTTATCATCTCTAGCTACACCTCCTTTTCTTCTGTATTAACTTCAAAATCCAGATCTACTCATCTCCACTTAACAAATATTTACCATCCCTTTCCACTCTAGGCTATAGCATACATTGAATATGATGCAAAGTATACCAGATACAGTCATGCCCTGAAAACTTGGAAATAAGCACAGGACATGATACACATATTGCAGAAATAACTCAGGGATGAAAGTATGTATCAGGTCCAGGCCACACCTATAAAATGAAAAGTGATCTGAATTCCAGGACAAATATAACCTAGGAGAGGAAACATGGGTTAGACTCTAGCCCCTGGAAGTCCAGTCTAAGCAGCTAGCTACCTTCCTCATGAATTGCTTCTGATACAGGACTATATATGTATATTTTAATTTTAGTCTTTTATTTTATTTATTTGGTACAGAGTCTCACTATGCAAGTCCAGATTCATAGTGATCCTCCTGTCTCGGCCTCCCCAGTGCTGGGATTACAGGTGTGCACCACCATGCTTGGTTTCGGTGGCTGGCTTGGTGCCTGGGACTGGCACAACATGCGGTACCAGGGATGAAACCTAGATCCTTGCACTTGCAAGGCATGCACTTAGACAGCTGAGCTATATCCCCAGCTAGGACTACAATTCTTATATCCACAAATCTGTCAATGTACCCAAATCCCTCTTTTGGAAACTTCCTTAGCATCCAAATATCCTAAGAGCAGCTCCAGACTTCTTACTGGATTTTTATGTTGGAATCTGGCCTCATTTTTGATTCTGCTGTTGCAGTTACATCCTTTCTTTGTCTTAAGGCCTTTGTGTAGACCAGGGAATTGCCCCAGAACTCCAGCTACTAGGTAGCAGTTCATTCATTTTCTTCTTTTTAACAGACTTAATAGGGTAGTACAATTGATCTGCAAATAACTGGAACATATTTAATGTATACAAGTTAATGACTATTGACATACAAACACCAGTGAGAGCATTACCAAAAAGAAGGGAATAGACATGTTCAGCATTGCCAAAGTTTCTTGTGTCCCTTTGCTTTTGTCATAAGAAAACTTAACGTGGTTCATCATCTGAAAAAAAATTTGAGGTGTACAACATAAATTTGTTAGTCACAGGCACTGTGTCATTCTTCCTGATGCTCTGGTAGAACTTCTGAGTGACTACAAACTTTATGATTTTCCAACCTATTGAGCTAATTCTGAGTCCCCACTGCTGCTTACGTCTGTGGCTCAATGCTAACCTGGCTCTGAACGGCAAGTCCCTCAATTGTCCAGTTTAACTGGACAATTTAATAGTCTTTCCTGCTTCCTTCAAGTGTGCTTTCTCCATGGGACCGGAGTGATAACATTCAGGGGTCATTTCTGAATTTTCTGGATATAGCCGATCCTTTCTTCTCTGAATACTGAGAGGAAATTGTAAATACTGAAAAAAGTTCAGGCAGTGTTTAGAGAGATAAGCAAACGAAGACAGTGGCTCTATTCTACATGAGAGGACCCATGAGAAAGACTTGACAGGTTTACTAAATGGCTTTTCCAGCAAGGGCAGAAAGTTTACAAAAAGTCACAGTTGCATAGAAAACTATGGGTTGTTTAATTTGCCTGGAGTAAAGATACACAACTGAGTGTTTTAGTCATTATGAGTTGATTCCGTTTCCTGGAGGGGCTTGAATATCAGGCAAAGGAGTCTGACTGAGATTCACCAGAAAATGGGGACCCAGTATAGGTTTCTTAGCAGGATGGGCATGACTGGAGAAGTAGTTTGCCAACTATATAATAGAAAACCAGAAGTACACCTATTATGGGTAGGTGGCTTCTGGTAGTTTTTGATGGGAAGGAAAAGAGAGACATTTACTGTTGTGCTAGAGATGGAATGAAAATATATAATACTATTAACAGACACAAACTCTCTTCAATATTCAGAGAGGACAACTTATACACCAGGTTCAGGGCATGGGGATCTTAAAAAAGACAATATGGTAAAGGGAAAAAATAAGATCAATTAACAAATCGATGTGTTGGAATGGAATCTTAGATAAAAAATACAATTATAAAGATGAAAAGATTTGGCATTGTTTTATAATGGGAAAATTTAAAGAAGCAGGAAAGGAGGCATAATCACACTCCACTCAGAAACCAGGAATCACCAGTGATCTCAGTAGAGAAAACTAAAGAATTTGTAACAGGGCTGGTGGTGAAGGGATCAGGTGGCTAGGGATTAGGTGGTAATCCTAGCACTGAGGAAAGTTAAGCCAGGAGGATCTCTCCTTCCTGTACAGTTTGGGAAACTTCCACAGATCTGTCTCAACATTAAAAAATAAATGAATAAAAATAAACAGCAGGGCACGTAGCTCTTGAAGGACCTAGGACTACCCTTCCCACTGCCAGAACAGAAAAAAGAAACTATTGGGATATGTGCAACCAAGTCACAACTGTAACCTAACCTATTCAGCTGGGGGTCCAGGCAGGAAGAACTCAAATTGAGACCAGCCACGGCAACCTAGTGAGACCCTGTCTCATAAATTGCTAAATAAAAAGAGCTAGATTTATACTTTGGATTCTTTCAATCCCCAGTTGAATAAAAAGAAGAAGGGAGACAACAAGGAAGAGAAGGGAAGGAGCGAAACAGAAAGATCAAGGGAATGTGGAACAGAAAGAGAGAAAAGAAAGAGCAACAACGAGCAAAACAGTTTCATACTGAAATGAAAGTTGGAACAAAGGAAGATGGAGGAAGGGGAGAAAAGAGGAAGAGGAAGATAGGCAGACAGAAGCAAAAACAATGAGACAAAAGACAATGAAAAAGAGAGAAAGAAAGGGAGGGAAGGTACAAGAAAGGCATCAAGGAAGGAAGGGAACAAAATAATCCTTCTCTCGGTTAACAATGGATAAATACTGAAATGTAGATAGTGAACTCAAAGCACGAGTATCTACTGAGGAAAGCATTCTCTGCTTCCAAGACCAAGGAAAGAGCAAACACAGGGCAATCTAGAAAATTTTAAGAGACCACACAAGATAAAGTAGTTTGAGACCTCTAAGGAGAAGCTGTGATGTCTCAATTACCACCATAATGTGGAGAAAATGCATTGAAAGTTACTGAATAGAGCTGACCAACTGGCCCTCTGCACTTAAAAACACCCACGAGAAAAACCACGCACCAAGACAATCCAGCGGAGCATCACAGTAGGAAGAACAAGTATGTCAACAAGAGTAGAAAGCCCAGGACACCAACTGGACAAAGTATAATGTGCAGTCAGCTTCCTGTGGCCATGCTTGATGGCTCCTGCCTATACTTCCAGCAGCCTGGGAAGCAGAGGCAAGAGAACAGCAAGGACAAACCCAGAATGAAATTTAAAGAATTAGTAGAACACTGCCTAAAAATAAAATTGAAATCAAAACAGGCTGGGTAGGTAGCTCAATACTCTGTTTTGAGAAAGAAAAGTACAGCAAGCCAGATCATGAGTGAGAGTACAAAGAGAAAAGGATAGATAGAAGAAAGGAGGAAGGCAGGCAAGCATGCAGGCAGGAAGGCTGGTTTGCACAGACCAGCTCCAGGGTTACAAAGTAGGAAAATCAAACTGAGTTTCAAGCTGAACATCAATAAATTAACAACTTGGATATGGATGTCAGTCTACAGAATCACAAGAAGGGAAGCCAGCTAAGAAAACAGGATAATTTTGGAATTGCAAGCAGAAGGTGTTGCTCATCAACTAAAGCCTAAGAATTCTACTATATTTAGAAATAAGGTAGTCATTTTAGATATTTTGGAGGACTAAGTTTTTTCACCTCAGAACAAGACTAATCTGGAGTTCTAGTGAGAGATACTGTGCATGCCCAGGTTGCTACAAATGGTCCTCCTCATGCCGACGGTGCTTACACAGGAGTAGACATACGTAAAAATTAAGCTGTGAGGTTAAGATTTCTTCACTTTCTTACACATATGGTACATCCATACTTTCTAAAAGTTTGAAAATATAGTATCTGTTTCTGAATTTGATAACCTCCCTGAGAAAAATGTATATTGGGCTTTCGGTTTATTTTTTCTTTTCTTTCTTGTTTTGTTTTGTCTTTTTGAGATAGGGTCTCACTTTGAAGTTCAGGCTGGCCTGAGTTCACTTTGTAGCCTAGGCTGGTCTTGAACTTGCAACTGTTACAGTGGTCCATGCATACCCATGTTTATAGCAGCACAATTCATAATGGATAAATCTCAGAAGCAGCCCATGTGTCCATCAACAGATGAATGGATAAACAAAATGTGTTTACATACACTGGAGTACCACTCTGCCATAAAAACAAATTTGATTCAGGCTGAGGAGATAGCTTGGTGGTCTAAGTGTCCACCTGGAAAGCACAAGGTCCCAAGTTTGATTCCTGGTTCCACATGCCCTGTGGGCCCTGGAATTCCAGGAGTGCCATGCTGGCCTCAGACACCTGTAATCCCAGTGCTGGGGAGGCTGAGACAGGAGGATCACTACAAGTCTAAACCACATAGTGAGACTTTCTTCAAATAAATAAATAAATAGATAAATAAATCAACCTGAGTCATCTGTAGGAAAATGGATGCATTTTAAGACCATAATATTATGTAAAATAAATCAAACACAAAACTTAAATGTCACCTAGTTTCCCTTACATGAGAAATCCAGAATAAACATAAAGACCAAAATAAAAAATACATTAGAAGTGGTGAACCCTTGGCAAGCATGCCACAGCAGCAGTCGGGTAACAGTGCACATAGGAGTGGTGGCTGCCACCTAGCGGGAAATAAGTGCATTTTGCACTTATTTTGCATTGCAGTTTGGGCATTCAAGTTTGTAAAACGCTCTCCATGACTGAGATAGCTAATAGGAATTACTAAGATAGATGGTTCTCAAAGTGGAAGCGGATTGAGAGATGGAGGGAGAAATGAGGAAGGGAAGGAATAGGAGTTGAAAACATGAGACTTTCATTCTTTTTTGTGTGTCTTTTTGAAACACGGTCACACTATGCAGCTCAGCTGGCCTTGAGCTCATTTTGTAGCCCAGGCTGGTCTCAAACTCGCAACAATCCTCCTGCCTCCACTTGCTGAGTGCTGGGATTACATGTGTGAGCCACCACATCTGGCTAGGACCCCCATTCTTACTTTGTAATTCCGTCCAATTTCTCTTTTGAAAACTGCTCAGCACCTTTGATTCTGGAAATTTTCACTGACATCTTTTCTTGGTTCCAAGGTCCTTGCATTTACTTTGCACCAGAACTTCAGCTAGAAGACAGTACTTTGATCATTTTCTTCCTTTTATCAACTTTACTAAGGAATAATTGATCTATAAAGAACCGTAACATAATCAATGCTTACAAACTGATGACTTCTTGACATATACAAACACCAGTGGTCTAAGTGTGCCTGCCTGGCAAGTAAAAGGACCCAGGTTCTATCCCCAGTACTGCATGATGTGCCAGCCCCAGAAGCATAGGCACCGTGAGCTGGCCTCGAAACCAGGTGTGGTGGTGCATGCCTGTAATCCCAGTGCTGGAGAGGCTGAGACAAGAGGATCACTACAAGTCTGAGCTGTATAGAGAGACCCTGTGACAAATAAATAAATAAAAGATTAAAGACAAATAATCAGGGCCAGCAAGATAGCTCAGGGAACTAAGCAACTGCTTAGGCAAGCATAGGAACCAGGGTTCAATCCGCAGCACCACATGCTATGCCAGCCCCAACACTACTCCTGGGCACTCTGAGCCACTCACTGAGTCCGGGTGTGTTCTGGGTGAACACCTGTAATCCCAGTGCTGGGGAGGCTGAAAACAAGGGGATCACTGTGAGTCTAGGCTTCATAGTGAGACCCTGTACCAAATACATTTTTTAAAAACGTAATCAAACTAAAAGAGGCATTTCTTTGTACATGATGGGAGACTAGTGGGGAAGACTCCTGAAAAGAGCCAGATGGCTTTTCCAGGTAAAAGCAGAAAGGGGGAAAATTTAGAACTGTGTAGTAAACTGCATCTTGTCATCTGGCAGCAGCACAGAGGAAAGCACATAATGGTTTAGGAAAGGCATGACTCCATTTTACAGAGGGTCTTTGAATTCAGGTCAAGGAGTCTGAATGACATGCCCTAGGAAATGAGAAGCCACTGCAACTTTCTCAAGAGGACAGGTGTGATCAGAGCCTAACTTTCCCAGGTGCACAGTAGGATATCGGAAGTATACCTGGACACATATGCTGGACAGAAGCCTAATGTACAGGAGTCTCAATAGAAACAGAGACAAAGGGCAGGGGCAGGTGCTAGGCTGTTGTGCAGGAAAAAGTCAGATACCATCAACAGATACATCCTCCTTTGCCTTTAGGATTCAGAGGTGACTCATGTTTCTGACTTGCAAACCTTACAACTATGGTATTGCATATTTGAAAGAAATGAGGATTATAGAAGGAGGTGATGGGAAAAATCAAAAAGGTGCAGAACAGAACATGCTAACTTGGAATGGTAGATATGGGCATGGGTATAAAATTAAATGGCAGGGCCTGGGGAGATGGCTCAATGAAAGAAGTACTTCCCTGACAAGTGCAACGGCCTGAGTTCAATCCCTGGTTCCACAAAAACAAAAGTAAAAGTAAATCCGCAATTGATGATGATGCTTTCATCCTAGACTATCAAAACAGTGCCCATCAAGACTTGTTTAGTAGCACTGATCAATTTCCAGCCAAAAATAACTAAGCACACGCTTAAAGAATATAGTATGAACAAGAAAATTCAGGCCTGGGGATATAGCTTAGCAGCACAGCAACTGCCTGTAAAGCACAAAGTTCTGAGTTCAATTCCTAGTATCAAGAGAAAGAAAGAAAAGAAAAGAAAGAAGGAAAGACAGACAGACAAAAATATACTTCAGGTATCATGACCACCTGTACAGCAAACAAACACAAAAAAGTCCTTATTTTCCTTAGGACAAACAAACAAACAAAAACTCTGAAGGTTTCCCCAGAAAAAAGGCCATAAAACAGATTCACCACATAACAAAACGGGCCTCTAGAAATGGAAAATGCAACAACTCAAATGAAAAGCTCAAAGTAAACAATTATTGGGCACAGGAAAAGAAAAGTATATACAACTAAAAAAGGAGTGGCAGAACTGTAGCCTCAAGGAAAAATTAAAATCTACATGTTTTTGCAAAAGAAGCTGTACTGGAACCTGGTCATTCACTCACATTTACATGGAACCTGCAGCAACTTTCACAACAAAGTGGCAGAGATGACAGGATGTGACAGATCCCACATAGTTTCATTTCATACTTGATCTTTTACTGAATTAATTTGCTGACCCTTGGGCCTGAATAAGTGGTATAATAATTTATCCAGTAAAAAAGTGAAGTCAGGCATGTTGCCACAGGCTTAAAAACCCATTGATTTGGAGTCAGGAGGATAACAAGTTCAAGCCAGCCTGGGTAATTTCATAATTGAGCAAGAACCTGCCTCAAAAAAATAAATAAATAAAAATTAAAAATGGGCCAGGGATTATCAAGGCTGGTGGGAAAGGCCACTGCAAACATCTCAGTAGCAAAGTCTGTTGCAGAACACCAGCTCCTAACTCCTGGATCCACAAACTCCACATATAGCTGCATCACCTCTGTGTTCCAGAAAGTTCAAATACATCCATGTTGGTGAGCCTGGCCACACTGTCTCTACCCCCAGACTCCTCAAGGAAGCAACTCCCCAGGCTCCTGCCTGGCAACCACTTACCCTTTAAAATGTTGGTTCTCCACCAGCTTGCTGACTCTGTTGTCACTCAGTCACCTCGCACCTGGCTGAAATAAGAAGCCTAGTTGCGCACATAAACCCTGTTCCTGTGGTGGAATCGCTCTCCCTCTAACTGACACAGAGATATCAGTCCCTGTGAAGGCCTTGGATTGAATTGCCTGTAATAAATGAATCTCTATCTACATCTCTGTCCCTCCCCTCCCCCCCTCATAAATTTGTGAGAACATTTGTTAAAAACTACACAAAATTACTTTTGTAGTGGAATACATTGAAATTACAAATGTCTTATTGCACCTCTCTTCTCATTGGGTTTGCAAGGTCTGGGGACCACAACTAGACCTTTTCTTTCAAATAGCAATCCTACCACAAATCTCTAAAGTAATTGTCAATGGAAAACAAAAACAATTGTGTTGGGCATATAATTATCACCTAAATAACATTTTCTTTTTGTTTTCCATTGACACTTTCTAACTGCTTACATCACACTCCAATCTTCACACTCTACAGCATATATGTGACCCACTACATATATATTATATACATATGTACATACCATTTTCCTCATACACATGTTAGCAAGGGATTGCCACAAATCCGTTTCTCTGTTCATCTCCTTGCACTAATGCTTGTATCACTCCAGCCACCTCACCCTGTCTTATCCAGGCATTTCTATCATCCTCTTAGGGTTCAGTCCTCACCACTCTCCTCACTGGCTCTGCAAGTTGTGGGGACCACAATTTTGCCCTTTAAATACAACACCACCTTCTTCATACCCAACTATAACATTTCCATTCCTTTAGATTTCACTTAAGATTACAGGATTATTGCTCTCTGAAATTTACAGAAATTTACTAACCCACTGCACTCTAGGCAATGCAATGAATTAGATACAAGGCAAAGGGAAACAGATAAAGCTGTTTCCTGAAAAACAAATAAGTTGAGGTAGTATACATATAGAAGAAATAATTATCAGAGGCAGAGAAAGAAAGGTAATGAAGAACAGAAAAGAAATACAGAATAGGTAAAGAGAAAGCAGGAAAAGGAGAGGAAAGGACTCAAGAAAGAAAAAGAAAAGATGGAGAAAAGGATGAATGAGAAATAGGCAAAGACAAATACAGAAAGGAAGATAAATAGAAACTGAGTGTAAGAGAAATAATTCATTAGTTAATGTTCCATGAAATAGTGCATAACTGATTGTAATGTAATAATGAAACTCAAATCGTAACAAACACCTACTAGAGAAAGTAACCAGAACTTCTAGGGCTGAGGGCAAGACTAGAAAATTCAACAAGATCAAACTCAACAAAACAGGAAAAACAAAGTAAGCAAGAAAGAAGCAGAAATGAAAAAAAAAAGATTTTAGAATATGCCTTGGCATCTCTTCAATCCCTTGTGCAGAAACAAAAGAAATAAAAAGAGAAAAAGAGGTACAGTTAGATGAGAAAGGGGGAGATATGAAGAAAAGGAAGAGAGGAAAAGGCAAAACGAAGAAGATATCAAAAGAAATATAAAAAGAGTGAGATAGAAAAATAAAAATAAGAGGTGGAACAAAAACAAAAAAAGAGCAATAAAATATGAAAAAATAAAAATGAAAAGAAAAATATGAAAAAAAATCAATGAGGACCAGCCAGATAGTTTAGTGTAGATTAAGGTGCCTGCTTAGGCAAATGGAGATGCACTGGAGTGGCTGAGACTGGGCGTAACGGTGCTCACCTGCAATCCCAGCGCTTGGGAAGCTGAAAACAGGAGAGTCACTACGAATTTGGTTTACTATACTGAGTGAGACTCCGTAGATACTGTACTATATACATAAAAGAATTAAAATAAATTTAAAAATGAATAAAAGTGAAAAAGATAAGACAGAATAAAGAAAATGAGACTAAACAAGAAAGGGACAGAAACTGAAAGAGATGATAAAAAATATGGAGGGAAGAAAACAAAAAGAAAAGAACAAACAATTCTAGTGACCCACGGAGGCTGACTTCTGAAATGTCGCTCAGAAGCTCAACAAGTACCAAACACCCACTGAAGAAAACCCCCAGCGCTTCAACCAGCACAAAACATTCTCCAAACACTGACAAGACCTCACATACAGAGGACCTAGATTCGCACCTCCTGAGAGAGGGCCAGGTCTGTCACCTACCGCCATCTTGAAGGGTGAAGGGCCTGAGCTGCAAAGGAGAGCCAGGAGTCAGCTGTCTGTGTGGGAAACCCGCAGAAGCGCAGCCACATGCACACCACGTCCGGAGCCGGCAACACAAGGCGGGAGGATGGAGCACGAGGAGAGGGGAGGGGTCACGCAAAGGAAAACGTCCCCTACTGGGACTTATATCGTGCTACAGAAGAAACTCACTTCCTGTGTCAAGAGTTCCTGAGGGGCTGGGAAAACAGATCAGTAGAATAAGTGCTTCCCTGGCAAGCTCAAGTGCCTGAGTTCAATCCCTGGTTCCGACAAAAATAAAAATAATAATAAAAAAAAAAGAGT
>PVKA01047353.1:0-14369 GCA_004027165.1 Ctenomys sociabilis | reverse complement strand
AAAAAAAAAAAAAAAAAAAAAAAAAAAAAAAAAAAAAAAAAAAAAAAAAAAAAAAAAAAAAAAAAAAAAAAAAAAAAAAAAAAAAAAAAAAAAAAAAAAAAAAAAAAAAAAAAAAAAAAAAAAAAAAAAAAAAAAAAAAAAACAAAACAAAACAAAACAAAACAAAAAACAGGCCTCCCTACATTTAAAGATCAAATCCAAAATGGTTATTGGAAATGAATAGACATTTCTCAGATGAAGAAGAAAAAAATAGCAAATAAACATATGAAAAAGTGTTCAGCATCACTGGTCACTCAAGAGATGCAAATGCAAACAATACTTATATTCCATTTCACTCCAAACAGAACGGTTAATATCAAGAAGTCAACTAGTAAAGTTGAGTGGGGTGGCATATGACTGTGATCCCAGAACTTGGGAGGCTGAGGCAGAAAGATTACTTTGCGTTTGAAATTAGATTACAAAATGAGTTCAAGCCCAGCCTGAACTGCATGGTGAAACCTTGTCTCAAAAGGACCCCACCACCACCACCAGAAAAGAGAAGCCAACCAGTAATAAATTTTGGGCTATGGGGAAATCCCACTGTTGGTGGGATTATAGTCTAGTGCAACCTCTGAAAACCAGCATGATGATTCCCCGGAAAACTAAAGGGTTGAGGAGATAGCTCAGCAGGCATAAACACCTGCCTGGTAATTGCAAGGTCCTTAGTTCAATCCCTGGTACTGCAAAAACAAACAAACAAAACCTAAAACTAGGGGTTTTATTTAGCCCAGCCATTCTTCTTGTTATCTTTTGGAAAGAATTAAAAACTTCACACCACAGCAATGTATGTACATCTCTGTCCACAGCAGCATAGTGTGTAATAGCCAGATCTTGGAAACAGCCCAAATGCCCATCAACTAATGAATGGATAAAGATGTACTCTTTTTATTCAATTAAGTACTACTATGCCATAATGAATAAACTTGAGACATTTCTTGGTAGGTGGAATGCACCTTGGGACCATAGTCTTAGTGAACTAAGTGGAACACAGATATATATTTTTTCCCATTTATATACTGGGTACAGGTTCTCACTATGTGGCTTGGACGCATAGTGATTCTCCTGTTTTCAACTTCCCCAGCACTGCAATTACAGACTTGTACCACCATGCCCGGAGTCTTTTGGTGGCTCACTGCACCCTGGAGAGGTGCAAGCATGGCACGCAGGACTGGAGATAGAACCCTGGTCCCTGTGCTTGCCAAAACAGGTGGTTATTCTGCTGAGCTATCTCACTGGCCCTACACATATTTAAATATGGCATTGTGAAAAATAAGATGGTAATGAAGGATCAAAATGCATAGTGGATATTGGGAAATAAGAAGAAAATATTCAATGGGAAGGATAAGGAGAAAGTACAAATGGAAACAAAGCTTTTGTAAATAAGGAAGGAAAGAGGGGTTGAAAGAAGCAGGAGTACAGAGAGAAGCAGCAGCAGCAAGGTATATCATTTATAGGTATAAATCCCTGGGGCAAATGTTATGTATATATAAAATGTACCAATAAAATTAATTTTGCAAAAGAAAAAAAAATGTACAGATGATATAATCCCAATATTCTTCAAGCTCTTCAATGAAATTGAAAGGAAACAATTCACCCAAAATCACTCCTGGAAGGAAGTACCATACTGATACTAAAACCAGAGAAAGACACAACTATAAAGGAGAACTACAGGCCAGTCTCCCTCATGAAAATAGATGCAAAAATTCTCAATCAAATCCTATCAGTACTGAGCAGATAGAATAAGTGCTTCCCTGTCAAGTGCAGGGTCCTGAGTTGAGTCCCCAGTACTCCCCCCAAAAATCCTAGCAAATAGAGTGCTGAAAATCATTAAGAAGATTATATACCATGACCATGTAGGATCCATTCCATGGATGCAAGGATCGTTCAACATATGCAAATCTGAAAGTATAGTACACTATATCAATAGAGCCAAATCTAAGAACCATAGAATCATCTCACTTGATACAGAAGAAGCTTTTCAAAGTTCAACACTCATTCATGATCAAAGCCCTACAGAAAATTTGAAAGATGATTGCTTCAATCTGATTAAAGCCAACTACAACAGTCCAACAGCCAACATTATTTTAAAAGGGGAAATGTAAAATCTTTTAGTCTCAGATGAGGTACAACACAAGGTACAACGTGTCCTCTGTCACCGCTTTTTTTCAATATTGCTCTGCAATCACTAGCTAGAGCCATTAGAGAAGAGAGAAATAAAAGTAATAGCAATAGGTAAAAAGAAATGAAACTATTATTATTTGCAGATGACATGATACTCTACTTGGAAGACCCCCAAAACATCACCAACATGTAGTTCATGTCCTAAATATAGAAAAAAAGCTACAAGAATTAATACTCTAATTCAAGAGCTTAGCATGATACAAAATAAGTAACCAAAAGTCAATAATATTCCTCTACACAGATAAGATATGCACTCAGAGAGAATTTAGAGCAACAACTTTTATAATAACACTGTGGGAAATGAAATGCTTAAGAGGATTTCAATAAATGGAAAGATATTCCCTGCTCCTGGTAAGAAGAAATGATATTGTTAAAATGCCCATATTCAAAAAGTTGTGTGTTACACAGATTTAATACAATCCATAAAAAAATACCACTAACATACCTCACAGACCTAGAGAAATCATTCCTAAAATTTATTTGAAACCAGAGAAAACCTACAATAGCAGAGGCAATCCTGGGGAACATAGACAAGGCAGGAGGTATTACAATTCCTGACTTGAAATTATAGTATGAAGCTGCTGTGATAAAATCACCATGATGTTGGCAAAAAAAAAAAAAATAATAATAACTGAGAATCAATGTAATAGAAGGGAAGTTGCACCAAACAGTACAAACACCCTCAACCATGTTATCTTCGAAAAAGGGGCCTAACATTCTTATTGGAGCAAAGGTAGCCTCTTTAACACATGGTGCTGAAAAACTGGCTCTCTACATGATGAAAACTTAAACTTGACCCTGGTCTTTCACCATGCACTAAGCTAGAGTCAAAATGGATTGAAGACCTAAACAGTAAAATAGAAACACTAAATCTCCTGGAAGAGAAAGTAGGAGGAACTCTTGAAGACATAGGGGTAGGCAAAAAGTTCATGAAGAAAAATCAAATCTCATGGATAACACTTGAAAGAATTAACAACTGGGACCTCCTCTTATTGAGAAGCTTTTTCACATCAAAAGAAATTATCAAAAAAGTGAAGAGACAACCCACAAATTTTGAAAAAATCCTAACTAATAAGCACTCAGAGAAAGATCTGCTCTCTAGAATTTATAACATACTAAAAAATATCAGCGACACAAAATTTAAAGACCCAATCCAGAAATGGACATCTGAGATGAACACACACTTCTCAGAGGATGAAATTGTAGAAACAAATAAATATATGAAAAATGCTCCATATCACTAGCCATGCATGAAATGTAAATTAAAACAACACCGAGATACCATCTCACCCCACAAAGAATGGCTATCATAAAGAAAGCAAATAACAACAAACGTTGAAGAGATTGTGTGAAAAAAGGATCCCTCTTCCACTCCCGGTGGGAATGTAGACTGATGCAACCATTACGGAAATCAGTGTGGAGACTCCTTAAAAACTAAGACTAGAAATCTTATTCAAACAAGCTATCCCCCTACTGGAAATTTTCCCAGAAGAAATGAAAATGTCATATGATAGTGATATATATGTACCTACGTTTGTAGCAGCACAATTTTAGATAGCCAAATCTTGGAAACAACCAAGATGTGGTATTTTTGTACAATGGAATGTTATACCAGGTATATAAAGAATGACAAACTCAAAGCTTGAAGATATACTCATAAGTGAAATAAACCAGACCCACATATGTAAATATTTTATACTCTCCTTATTGTGAATTTTTTTTTTCTTTTTGGCAGAACCGGGGATTGAACTCAGACCATGGCATTTGCCAGGGAAACACTTATTCTACTGAGGCATCTCACCGGGCTATCTTATTGTGAGAATTTGAAGAGGAAATAAAAATTGAAATGTATACCACAGTTAAATGGAAAGTGAGAACTTAAGGTTTAAAAGTGAAAAGAGATAGGAGAAAAGTTAGGAAATATGGCAGGGGCAAAACCATACATTTATTGAAACAAGTTGGTTAAGGCGATGGTCCAAAGTATCTCCTTCAGGCTTTTGCAAAATAGCAGTTAATGGGTAGAGTTCTCACCTTAACTAACTCTAGATGCTAATATCTGTGAAATAAACAACTACACTGAGGATAGCATTGTGTAATACTAGAACCATGCTTGAAATGCATGTCATGTTGGTCTTCTAAATGCATACTTCTTCTAATGTCATTTTTTCCTATACTCTCCTTAATTTTTTAAATAAGATAAATGTGTGATTGGATTGTCCTCCTACAATGTTGTACATGGTTTGCTTTCTAAATTTATTTGTAAAAATGTGTAATTGTTTTCACATTCTGTAGTGATTTAAATTTTAGAATATTCATGGTTTCTAGAAAATAGCACTTCAGTGTTGTGCATATGGTGTCTGATATTCAGACAAATAGTGATATTAAGGTCAACTGTCTGTTACAAGTTAATATCATGAGCTTCTCTTCTGCATGTTTAACAGCTAATAATTTTAGCTCAAAAATTTGAGAAATATGGGGCTACAAGCATAGTCAATACTTTGGCCTTTGTACTTCAAGGTCAGTGAGAACCTGTGCATTCATATCCTATAACTCAATGGTGCCCCAAATTCATGATCAAGGAGATTATGTGGCCACAGTGGATGTTTTCGGTGAGGTACAGTTTGCTTAAGGAGAGTCACCTAAAGAGAAAAACTTCTCTGTCTTTCACAGAGAACAAGTTGGTCAAGGAATGGCCATTAATCATCCAAATAGATGATACTGAGAAAAGATGTACAAGTTGCTGCATATGGTTAAAGCCTAAATCCTCAGGGGATTTAACTGACCTTGTCAGGTATAAAAGTTACATTTTTAGTTATATAGGTCTTGCTTTATCTTGGTCTTAACCATCCAGCAGAAAAGTGTAAACATGAGGTATGAAATGTAAAGCTAATTTAATATGCTGGCTGTAAAGGCTGAATTCAACAACTTCAGAAATTTGCCAGTTGTGTTGATAACTCACTACTTTATGACTATTGGAGTATATTGAGTTATTTTGTTCAAGTACCTACATTTTCTAGACTGGTTTCAAGTATGTAAAGGCCCTTTAAATACTTCTCCACATACAGCTTCTCTAACTGCTGTGGAACACCCATCTCTGAGAAAAACAAAATGAAAAAGTGGGATATGTTGGGAGCCATGAAGGTAGGAAATCGATCAAATATACACAGGTGGGACTTGGCCCAGTGCCTAAAGCAAACAAGCTACCTCACTCCTGAGATGACCATCCTATGTGGTTAAAGTTAGCTATCGGCTGCTAGGCAACCTAGTGTCATTCATTACACAAAGTATAAGTAAAGGACAGTTTTGTTGTGAAAAAAAGGAAAGAAAAAATATATGTATGCACAAGAGAGATATGATAGATGGACAACAACTTTCTCTTAGTTCACTGAAACTAAGTTTGTACTAATATTGTTTAAACAAGATGTGTTTGCATCTTGTCCACTGAATAACTACTACAAAGACATTATACAACATATTAAAACCTGTGAATGTCCTTCTAACCTGTTTTAAAACTGTTTCTTTGCTATTTTATCTTTTCTTTCATTAAAATGAATAAACATTTAACAAATTCTTTAGCTAAACTAAAAAAAAGGGAAGATGCAAATGACCAAAATCAGAATCAGAAATGTAGACATTCATATTGACTTAACAGATATAAAAATGAATGTAAGGTAATGTGAACAATTATATTCTGATAAATTACATGATCTAGATGAAATGGAAAAGATCACAGAAATTATCAATACTATAAAGAGAATATACAAATTACAAACAGACTTATATGCATGAATCTATGAGCAAAACATCCCTAACAAAGAAAAAAGAGAAACATGACAAACAAAGAATCAACATCAATCTTTAAATGTTTGTCCCTTCTACCAAAAAAAAAAAGAGAGAAAATGAATGGTAAAGATCACTTCCTAAATTATACTAAGGTCAACTTCATAGTGGTACAAAAGACAGTGCAGAAAAGAACACTGCAAGAAACTGTATTCCAGTTCTTTTCAGCACAGATGAAAATATTCTCAAGAGAATACTCACATACCAAATCGAGCAGAATATTATAAGGCTCAAATACCATGACGAAGTAGGATTTATTGCAGGAATGTGAAGATATTTCCACACAAAAAGTTACATTAATAAATGAAGAAAATAGGCTATTTTAAAGTTTCATAGAAAGTTCACAACAGCCAACAACTTTTTATAATAAACACCCAGCAAATTGGTATTAGAAGAACATCTGGCTTATGGAGAGTCACATGGAGAGAAAACATTCTCTCAGGCTTTCACAGAGAGAAAATCGGTCAAACAATGGCCATGACTCATCCACATGGTTGACACTGACAAAGGATCTACAAACAGCGGTACAGGGTTTCAGGATAAATCCTGAGCAGACTTGACTGACATTATCAGATACAAAAATTCCATTTCTTGTTATATATCTCTTGTTTTATCTTGGTCTTAAACATCCAGCAGAAAAGTATAAACATGAGGTATAAAAAGTAAAGCCATATTAATAGGCTGAACTGTAAAAAGTTCAAGTCAATGACTTCTGGCATCGTCAGTCCTATGGATAACCCACTATTATGGACTATTGGACTATATTGGAGTATTTTGCTGAACTCATGCACTTGCAATATTTAAATGACAATGGAATATCCTTCTCTGACAAAACTAAACAAAAAAAGGGGATACAAATGAATGACCATTTTGTATCTGTATATTCAAAATAGTTAGGATAGATATACAGCTACATTCTCTTAATTCAATGAATAAAAATATATGTTCTAATAGTGTTTGTGGACAGGATATCATGTCTGTATCTTGTACTATAAACAGCCACTAAGAAGACAACAATATGCAATGAATTTATTATTGAAACTGTCCTGCTAATAGGTTTTGAGACTGTCTCATTATTATTTTTTTTTCGATAAAATTAGTAAAAAGAAAAGAACAGCCAACATTTTGGCCCTAGCCTTTCAAGGTCAGTGAGGACTCAGGACATAAGAGAACCTGTACTGTAACATCCTGTAACTCAGTGATGCTCCAAATTTTCTGATGAAGGAGATAATGAGACCACAGAGGATAGTGATCACCCTATGGATAACCTACTACTATTATGGACTAGTTTGGAGCCAGATAGCTCAGCGGACTAAAGCACATGCTTGGGCTGAGCACAGTGGCTGGGGATGTGGGGGTGGGAGGATGGGGGATGGGGGATTGATCCCTGGTGTGCCGGCCCCACCCATGGGGCACTCTGAGACATTGAATGAGGTTAGGTGCGGTAGCATGTGCCTGTAATCCCAGTACTTGGGAAGCTGAAAACAGGAAGATCATTATGAATCTGGTCTTTGTAATGAGACACTGTAGACCCTGTATTAAATACACAAAAAGTTATAGTGTTCTAAATTAAAATAAAAATCTAGTTGGTCTTGGATTTTGTGTTCAGGTTTTAGATACAAACCAAACAATTATTAGAGAAAGAAAAATGTGATAGTTTGGTTTATTAGAATTAAATACTTCTATTCTGTTCAATACTTTTTGTTTTTGCACAACTGGGGACTGAACTCAGGTCCTTGTGCTTGCCAGGGAAGCACTTATTCTACTGAGCTATCTCCCTGGCCCCAATGTTTCTTTTAAGAGTAAGAAAACTCATTGGAAAATATGCATAAGGAATAGAAATGGGCAATAGGACTAGCTCCTGAGAGACAGACAGCATCCTGAGTGGCTGGCCAATGAGCTCACCTCTCCAAGAAAGTTTTATAAATCAAAGCTAGAAGGGGTGGGTACAGTATGGGTCAAATTATACCCAACCAATAAGGTTACAAGTATAGCTGCTTGGCTAATATTGATTGAATAGTAGCAAAGGCATAGGTATGACATCATTAACCTTGATTGTATTGGTATTGGTTTTGTTCTTTTTCATTTTATTATATTCAGCATACGGTCTACAGGGTCGCACATCATAGATATAACACTAGTGATTCTCCTGTTTTCTGCCTCCCAAGCCCTGGGATTATAGGTACGGGCCACCATGTCCAGTCTCAATAAAAGTCTCAGCACATCCTGGGGGAGAGGCCGGCATGGCACACTGGAAATCAAACCCTGGCTACTGTGTGCTGCCTAAGAAGACACTTTAGTCCACTGAGCTGTCTGGCTGGCCTTTGGTCTTGTTCTTAATGTTAGTATGTGGGAGAAGGTAACCTACCCTCAAGAGACAATGGTTTATTTATGTAGGAAGTATCAGAAGGATGGTGGTTACAATAATCTCTGACTCCTTTAAGGATGTATGTATACCAGGCCATTGTGACTTTATTCCTCTTAAGACATGCCTCCAGCCACAATTCTGATATTTTCATCTTATGCGCCAGTTCCTGTGAGGGTCTAATCATATCTTGTTGCCTATTAATTTCTGTTTAATTTAGCTCTCTATATTTACCACACCAAAGAGGTATTCCTAACTGCAGATAGGAGAGCAGGGGCATAGTTTCCACCTCACCTTTTGAGCATAGAAGAGTGAATGCAGGGGAAACTGCAATTAAGGATCTAATCAAAGGGAAATCATGGGAGAAATCATGTTTCAGTTTAGTAGTTATGAACTCCCATTTTAGGTTTGATCTAGTTGATCTCAGTAAACAGACTGTCATTTTGGTTGGTTGTTCTATCTGCATGATCACTTGCAGTTAGGCAGCCTCTAGGCAAGATTGTATAGATTGTCCAAGAATCTTAAAGCAAGTATAATCAAATCATTAGCACTAGAATGGAAAGGCAGGTGGAAAAAATAGCCACATCTAGAAACTGCTCTTAAGAGACTGCTATACGAGTTATGACTGGTTGGCTCTTAGAATCCAATACCAATGGAGGTTATCTCTAAGTCTTGAATATACAGTATATATTCCAGTGTATAGGACTATACATACTGTCTAGTACTGCCAGTTTTAGCAGTAAGAAGATGAAAAGTTTGATAGATTTAGAGGTCAAATTTAGATAAAAATTTAGACTTGGATTGATCTTTAAAGCTTCTACTGTAGAATTTTAGCCTAACTGAATTATGAAAGTGGTCAGATGTTCATGTACCTGTAAACTGCCAGAAAGGGTTAGTGATTAAAACTCCTGTTCATATCTAGTTTTAAAATATGGGTTTTTCTTATTCATCTTTTGTTATGCTTTTCTTCTGAGTGTTTTAGAGCAATTTACAGTGAGACCTGTATTAATGAAAATTAACTTTTTGTAGCTGGAGAGATGGCTCAGTGGAATAAGTGCTTTTCTAGCAAGTGCAAGGGCCTGAGTTCAATCCCTTATTCTGCAAAAAAAATTAACGTTTTGCTATCTACCAAGGTCAGTTTGTCTACTCAGACATTAAAAAGAACTATATTTATTTTATCAGTATGATAATGATGATATTATCTGGAAGAACATTTAAATCTCTATCTTGTTGTAGAACAGACTTTTTAGTCAAGCATCTCCATTTAGTTCACAAATGAGCTTTCTCCTATGTTGTTATCTTTAATAGGATTTCATCAAGGAAGTATGTGACATTATCTGGACTTCTCAGGTACTGAGTTAATGTAGGAACACATATATATCATTGCAATGACACATATATGACATTACATAAGCTTTTTAAAAGAACCTGCCATTTGATTGGTAAATATCACGCTAGCTTGATATCTACCTTTTATTACAAGTAGCTGGAGCATAAGAGAAAAGGAGATATCTGAGTAAAAAAGAAAAGGTTGTATAACTCTAGTTTTATATCTTAGAAGATCTATACGTTGTGAAAGCATGAATACACTAAGTACACCCTGAAATTAGCAACAATGAGTGTCATAGCTACATAGAATCTTTTAATTTTGTTTTGGACCAAGAACATCTTTTAATAAGAAAATCTTGTTTCACTCACCGAAACTTAACATTTTGATGATGATTAATGTGAATGCACTGCAATCTTATGTTTAGCAATATATATTAGAGTGTCTCACATAAGACTATGGAAATTATTTTAATATCATTAGTGAATGAAGTCAGGAATAAATATTTCTAGGAAGCTTCTCCCTTATTCACCAATGTGAGTTTCTCTCAGCAGCTTCCCCAAGCATAATCATCTTAATATTTTAGAAGAGTGATGAGAACCATGTTGTAACAATTATCATATTATTCTTGACCCGTGAAAGACTCTCAAAGTTATTAAAGTAGGTGTCAATCAACAATATACATTGTGCTTGTACAGCCAGTCTTCAAATAATTTTGATCAACTGGAAACCTGGGTGGAAATGTGTCCTTAATTCTAACAACATTTATCAATAAGCCAATTTAAATTTTAGACATTAATAAAATTGTTGAGTGTAAAAAAAGTAACTGTATATTTTGCAACTAGTCACACACAGAGACAGGCACAAATAAAAAATTATTAATAGGTTACCCCAATTTCAAAGACCCAATCCAAAAAGGGCATCTGACATGAATATACACCTCTCAGAGGAAGAAATACAAATGGCAACTAAACATATGAAAAAATGTTCAACAACATTGGTCATTTGAGAAATGCAAATTAAAACAACACTGAGATTCTATCCCTCCCCAGAAAGAATGGCTAACAAGAAGGCAGCCAATAACAAATGCCCAAGGGGCTGTGGAGGAAAAGGAACCATTCCCCACTGTTGGTGGGAGTGCAGACTGGTACAACCACTATGGAAATAAATGTAGATATTTCCTTCAAAAGCTAGGATTGGAAGTCCCATTCAAGCCAGCTATTCTCCTCCTTGGTATTTTTCCAGAAGAACTGAAAACCTCACGCCACAGAAATATATGTGCACCCATGTTAATAGGAGGAAAATTTGTCATAGCTAAATCCTAAAAACAAGCCCATCAGCTGAAGAATGGATAGAAAGGATGTGGTATTTTTACACAATGAAGTATTATTCAGCTATAAAAAAGGATAAATTTGAGTCTGTTGTTGGTAAATGGATATAACTAGAGAACATATCCCTAAGTGAAATAAATTGGACTCTCATATGCAGGCATATCTCATTAGTGTGAGAACCTGAAAGAGAAAGTTAGAAATTGATGGGTACAATCGATACTGGGAAAAGGGAATGAAATTATTCAAAAGGAAGGAGTTGCTGAGTTGAAGAGAAGGGCAGTAAATGGACTTGGGGGAAGGTAAACATCTGTGCATATAAGCAGGATAGTTTAGGCAAATGTACTGTGCATCTGTGCTGGTCAATGGAAACAATAGATCAGATAATTTGTTTTGTCTCCTTTTTTCAAATGTTGGTAATTTTTGTCTTATTAATTTTTTATAAATTTGTTTCTTTTTTCTTCCAATTTTCCATGAATACGTCTGGTAATGTGAATAACTGGTTGGATGACAATACTATGTACTACAGCAAAACTGTGAAATTCATATTACTTTGTTAAGTGAAAATCTGTATCCCTTATAATTTTTTGTTTTAATTCTAACTTGTACTCTCTAAAATAAAACAAAATAAAATAAATGATTAATAGGTCAGAGTGTACTCAGTTATATTTGGCCAACTCAATTAAAACAGCCTTCTATGACTTTTACATATTTAACTATAAGTAGACTTTTCAGAGCATTTTATAGATCCATTAACAGAGATCTCTTATAATAATTATAGACAACAAAAACCTTTTATACCTGTGAAAGATGGACAGTTTTGAAGATGGACCCTGATTGATCTTTAGGAATATTTTTGTTCTATCAGTGAACTTATTGGTCCTACAAAAACCATACAATCTGCTTTGTAGTATACCATTCTTGAGGAGAGAAAAAACTGAAAAGAGTTAATCTCCAGTTCCGCTAGATACATTGCGATATATTTGGAGTATAAGTTTTAAATTAATTCATTGAGAGTTTGAGGATTAAATCTACACCAATTTTTTAGTACATAGTCCAAAGGTAAGTGAAGTGAGCTTCAATTTGGAAGTGTTCCAAGAAGGGGAGACTCACAGTTATGGAAACTCGGTCCTGAAATCCAGCAGCTACAGAGGAGAGAATTGAATTGGACCAAACATAGTTGTAATCTGTGTCAGGCAATATAAAGTGAAGTATAGAACAAGAAATAAATCCTAACCATCTCAAAGGCAGAAAGACAATTAGATCAAGAGCTTTTCCAGGGTGGGTTTCTAATCCTTAGAGATAAAAGCTATGATTGACTCTAACTACATTGCCAAGAAGAAATTAAACCAATAAGCAAAGAATCTGATGGCTACTTTTTAACCTTTTGAAAGAAAGGGTAGATTGGAAGTGCTTCAGCTATATTGTTCCAGGACTTAATTGCTGAGAAATGATTCTGAATCAAGAAGTTCTAAAATCCTAGCCTGGAAAAGGGGTCTATCACCTCTGGAAACAAATAGGGAAGACCATACTACAGAAGAAATTTCATTCCTGGGTTTTAGGACAAAGAAGTCTCTGGTACGTATTTGGTCATCATTGCTTATACTTGTATTTTCCAAGTTTATGTACTATGTACACACATCCACTCTGCAAAAGTAATGTAAACATTATTGTAAATATACATTATTGAAACAATAATTTTTAAAAATCAGTGGTTTTACCCATTCATCCATTGATGGCTATGTAGGCCACATGTAATTTAGCTATTGTAAATTGTGCTACTATAAACATATGTATGTGTATATCACTACTCATGTCTTTAATTTTTCAGGGTAGTCCTTGACTAATTATAGCTGGGTTGCATTAACTTTGCATTTTTAGTTTTTTCTCAGAAATCTGCTATGTGGCACTTGAGATCATTGTGCAAACTGAAATAAATCAGAAAAAGTATCTCATTATTTCTCTTATACAAGAAACTCAAAATATAAAGACCAAAATAAAAGGTGGTAATCAGCAGAGAGGTAGATTTTGTGGAGATGGTAGAGGATTATAGGGAAAGAGGATTTGGGGATGGTGAAGGGAAGAGTAAAAATGATCAAGATGTGATGTTTATGTGTATCCCCTTCCCACGGAGATTGTAATTGTTTTGTATCACAATGTATAATAATGGTAACAATAAACATTTAAAAATTCAATGGAGAGATGGCTCAGTACAATAAGCATTTCCCTGGTAAGCGCAAGGGCCTGGGTTCAATCCCCAGTTCCACCAAAACAAAAAATTCGATGAATTTTCTATACATAAACACTGAACTACCTGAGAAAGAAATCAGGGAGACAATTCCATTTGCATCAAAAAAATACATACTTGGTATTCAACACAACCAATATGGTTAAAGATCTCAATAAGGTGGGCCAGGGAGATGTGTCAGTGGAATAAATATTTCCCTGGGAAGTGCAAGGGCCTGAGTTCAATTCCCAGTTCTGCAAAAACAAAACAAAACAAAACAAAACAAAACACCCTCAATTAGAAAAATAGAATGCTGATGAAACATCAAAAACACTAGAAAATAGAAGGATGTCCCATGTTCTAAGATTGGGAGAATAAATATTTCCAAAATAGCCATATTCCCAAAATCAATCTAAAGATTGATAGCAATCACCATCAAATGACATTTTTCACTGGACTAAAAATATCATAAAATTCAAATGGAATCCTAAAGACCTAGAATATCCAAAGCAATCTGTAGCAGAAAGACCAAAGCTAAAGGCCTAACAATATCTAATTTCATATTATATTACAAAATCACAGTGTAAAAAACAAACAGAATGTTACTGGCATAAAAGTACATACATCAAGGCTGGACAAATAGCTCAGTGGACTAAAGCACCTGCTTAGGTAGGTGCAGGGATAGGGGTTCAATCCCTGGTGTGTAGAGCTGGCTCTGCCCCTGGGGCATGCTGAGGCAGTGGCTGAGACTGGGTGTGGTGGCATGCACCTATAATATCAGCGAATGGAAGGTTGGAAATAGGAGGATCACTAAGAGTTTGATCCCCTGTAATGAACCCCTGTAGTTCCTATACTAAATACATAAGGAAGGGTTGTAGAAAGAAAAAATCAGGATGTGTGTGTATAGACAGTACAGTTGGGATAGATAACGCTGTGCTTCTACATAATTCTATGAGAGGCAAGATCTGCACTAATGGTGGTTGGACAGGATATTATGTTGGCTTTTAGTGCTATGGTCATCCACTAGGTAAATAATTATTGAATCTTTGATATAATTCAGCT
>PVKA01047352.1:0-14379 GCA_004027165.1 Ctenomys sociabilis | reverse complement strand
GAGGAGAGGAGAGGAGAGGAGAGGAGAGGAGACCAGGAAGACAAGGTAGTGCACCCAGGCAGACAGCAGCTGTGTAGCAAGAGGCTGTGCCGGACTGCCTCTGGAGAACTCTCAGTAAGCTGGGGTCAAGCCACCTTGTGTTTCCCTGGGAATAAACTGGAGGGGACAAACTTTCACCACAGCAGGAGCCCCCATCTCAGGCTGTGGGAAGGAAGATGCGGAGCAGTTTATAATCCATGGAGGAGGCATGAGGGCTGAGGTTGAATGGCATCTGCCAGCCACGTGCAGAGCAGAGGACAGAGGACATCCAGCTCCAGCTCGGGGCTGGTGAGACCTACCTGGGAGAGGAGAGCAGTCCTCAACAAGGCAGTGGGCATGGATAGGAACGGACTTAAAGCTGGTTTTAAAATATCAATTGAACACCGTTCCCGCCACCTCTGACCTTTCTGTTTCCACTGCCTCCAGCTCTTCCCTTGGAGGCCATATGACCATTTCAAAATGGACCTGAGAACATCTCCTGCACTTAAAAGTTTGCTAATGGCTCCTCGTGGTCCTTCAGATAAAAGCCTGGTTCCTCAGCACGGGAGGCAGACTCTGCAGAGTCGGCTGCGTGCCCTGTTTCGTGCTCTTCCCGGCTGTCACTGCTGCCCACACGTACGGGCCGTGCATCCCCACCGCAGAGCCACCGCAGGTGACATTCCTTCTGCAGGCAGCCCCCCCTTCTCCTTTGCTCACCACCCACTGATTTAGATCTCAACTCAGGTAGATGTATGTGTCTATCTGAGAAGATCAAATTCCCCCGTGGCACTCAACCACCATATTCTTGGCATTGGGCACAGTTGTGGCTTTATATTAATTAATGGTTTTCTCTTCCCCTGATGCCCAAGCTCGGTGAGGGTCAGACCTGCGTGTGCTTTTCCTCTCCGGCCCTGTCCCCCATGGGTACCATCAGGAAGCACAAGTAGCATGAGTGGAGCCCTGAGGGTGCACTAGGGCCAGGCACGGTGGGGGACACACTCCTTCAGGAGCGGGGAACAGCCCCAGGGAAAAAGATGTCCCTCTGGACACTTGGACCTGCCCACCCCCTGCTTGTTTCTTTCCTGTGTTCTCATTGCTAGCACTTCCTGGCAGGGTGACATCTCCTCCACAACACCGCCACCAGCCTCATGCTTCTCCGGCCTGCACCGGTGGGCCCAGGCTGAGAAGAGCTGAGATGGATACCATGGCAACGGCCCAGCTCCTCAGAAGCCTTTGTCACTCCCAGGGATGCCAAATCAGGCTCCTCCATCCTCTGGGGACCCGGCACAGGGTCCAAGTTCTGAGTAACAAAAGTCTTAGAGGGAGAAAACACACCTTCAAATGATCGGGAATCCATTATTGCAATCAATTGCATCTGAAAGCCCCGGGGAGCCACAGAGCAGCTGGCATGAGTGTAGGCCCGTCCCCGCGTCCACAGAGAACATCCCAGCAGGCCCTGGGGTTCTGCAAGGAGGCCAGAGAGTCACATATTAGGGCAGGTCATGGAAAGCTCTGCTGCAGGGCAGCTGGGTGCTATAGAGGCCAACGGGTCTCTGGACTCAGACTTGTTTCCTTCACTTCTCTGTGCACAGAGTCCTCATTTACCAAGGAGGGGTCAACATCAAGCCTTGCTCAGGGGTCTGAATGTGCTCTGCAGATCGTGGTTGTCATCATTAGCATGACGTGGGTGGCATGAGCAGAGCTCTGCCCCTTCCCTAAGTGACCTGCACAGACACAGCGAGCCTCAAGGGTCCTGGTGTCTTGGAAAGGGCTGAGAACAAGGTTTTGGACCATGGATGCTCCTGGCCTAAATGAAAAGGGCTTATGGGAAATAAATGAAATCTCTTAGATCTTAGCCCAGGGGAGATGAAGGAAGATTTCTGTGTCAACCCTGCAGGGATGTGAGGAGGGTCAGCCAGGCGCTCTACTGAGCCCTTAACCTGCTCCTTTCTATCTGCCTTCCAGCCCCTCTGTAGTGTAGGGGGAGTTAGTTCCACTTCACAGAGGAAGTTGGCAAGGTCTAGAGAGCTCGAGTCGCTCAGCTGAGGCCTGCCAGGTCAGTTCAGCCCTGGTATGTGTGGTTCCCTGCAAATCACAGCAGGAGTTAGGATAGGAGTGGCCGAGGGCTTGCCTGCAAGGTGCCCGCAGCACTGAGTTGGTGGCCAACAGCACACCGCACACCTCTTGATTCCTAGGCATCAGCCCCACCTTTTGCACTACCAAAAAAAAAAAAAAAAAAAAAAAATCTTGGCCTGAGCCACCCCATGAAGCCAGCTTAAGGCTATGCTTTTGGCCCAGGGCACACACACAAGCCACTGTGCCAGCCATTCTGTTCATGCCGGCTCCCAGAATGAAGACATGTCATCGCTTGGGGGCCCTCTGCCTCTGATGGCACCAACAGCACAAGTGCACACGGAGCCCAGCGCTCTGAGGATGAAAGCTTGCAAGCAAGATGTGGTGTCATAGGCTGTGAGCCCAGCACTTCGAGAGGCTGAGGCAGGAGGATCTGAAATTCAAGCCCACTGTAGGCAACTTAAGAACCTCTCAGAGACAAAACAAGAGAAAAGACCTAGAGATGTAGTTAGTGCAAAGGCCCTGGGGAGGGGTGGGGTGGGAGAGAGATAGAGACAGAGAGACAGGGATAAAGAGAGACAGAGATGGAGAGTTAAAGGCAGGGAAATGCAGACATATTTACTAGACAAATAAAATTTGATTCATCAGTGTGAATCAAATTCACCAGTGACAGCAAAAGGCCATAATGAAGGTAAAGAACGATTAGCAATGTCATTAACAGGAATATACAAGACCCACAGCCTTGAGGTCGGGATTGGACCTTAGATGCCCCCAAGTCCCTTCCCTTAAGTGTTTCTGAAAGCCCAGGATGGGAGGGGTTTTCTGACGCACACTTTCAAGCTAGCTGGGCGGTGCTGTACCCTTGGGTTGCCTGCCCAAGACCAGGTACAGTTTTTGTGGGCGCTCAAACTGCTGCCTTGGCTGATTCAACTAGACAAAGCCCCAAGATGCCCAAATCACTCGTTTTGCACTTGTCTTCACCGTGTAAAGTCACGCAGGGGCCGTGTAGTGATTATTAATTGAGCATCGCTGCATCCCACAAGCTGAGATCATGAGACCCCGGAGGATCTCTGAAGAGGCCCAAGCTCCACCCACGCCCAATGCGAAGGGCAGAAGGGCAGAGGATTGAGTTAGAGGCTGCAGCACCGGGGAGGCCCGCAGGGAAACAGGAGGGACAGAGAAGAGGGGAGTGGCTGGAATCCAGGTGGGCAACATGAGCGGTGAGGGGAGGCTGGTGAGGGAGGCTGGGCCCAGCCCTCCGAAGTCTTGGTGAGGACTTGGGGTTTCATGTGGAGTGTCAGGTAATCCCTAAAGTGTTTTAAGCAGAGCAGTGATGTGATTTAATTAACATTGTTAAAATGTCACTCCAGCTGCCGAAGGGTAAGTGCATCGAGGAGGAAGCCAGCTGGGAAGCGGGGAGAGGCCAGGAGCCTCAAGGAGGCCCAGGGAGGAGGGGGAGAAGAGGCAGGGGGGCTTGGTTTGCTGGGGGTGGTGTGCTGAGAATTTTGGAGGGGGAACCAGCCGTGCTTCATTACGGACTAACCGGGGATCCCTTGGGCTTTTACTATTCTAAAAGCCATATTCGTTCTTCATTTCCAAGCCTTTCTCAACAGAGACCAGATCGATGGTCCATACCCTGCCCACCGCGGTGCACGCTTCTCCCATGCTAGCCCTGGGTGCGGGCACCACTTCTTCCTCATCCTCCGTGCAGCCTCCGGCCCCGGGCAGAGCCTCAGACCTGCCCTCAGGAGCCATCTGAGTTTCAGTGCATCCAGGAGCAACACAACGCCTGAACCCACACTGGCACTTTCATGCACTACAGAGGCAGCCCAACACCGGCCCGGAAGGCCACTTCTCGGCTTTGGGGCCCAGAGAGGATAAGAGAATTGTTCTACATCTCACAGCCATAAATGACGAGTTGAAAAGCACGAATGCAGCTTTATTAGGGTTGGATTGTAGATAGTCATTCCAAGCAGCATTACCCAAGAGATAACCTTAGAGAATCAATTTCAATAAATATCCAAGAATTCATTTACTCAATAAACACTTGAAGGCCCTGTCACCTGTTTATGGAATCCACTGCCTAGTGCTGTAGTACACCAAGCACTCAGCCAGCCTGGAGTTAAGAAGATAAAATCAGATGGAGTCCTTTACTCTCATAAAGCTACGGGTTGGATGGGTAGGTGAGTGGGGAGGGGCTTAGTGATGCGGGGGGTAGGTACCTCTAAGGGCTTGAATGTCCTTGCTCTTCTTAGATGGTTTTCTCACAAGCACACTTAGCCCCTCGATTTGTCCCGCCGATCCCTGTAGGTTCTGTGAGGCTGAGGCCAGAGCCAACCTTGCACGCCTAGGTGGTTCCTAATTCCAAACTGATCACGTGACTCTGGTGTATGCATTTGTTCTGGGGCGACCTCGCATACTGTAAGCTTCTAGAAGAAAGAGATCAGACCTATGGGCTTCCTTTGCCTCCCCTTCCTTGGACTGCAGGGATGACTTAGTAAACGCCCGCTGCGGAGGGATTGCCACGCTGGGCACCGCACAAGGCAGAGTGGCTCCTGGCTCTCCAGAAGTCTGAGCTGGTGCGCAACCAAATCTCAACTCACAGGTGATCCTGATAGCTAGTGCTGATGACTGAAGTGCAGCTTCTCAACTCCTGAACAGTTTTCTCTCCACCTTGGGATCACCTGTGCTCTAGACTCACACATCCAGAGAGGAACTCTATTTGAATGCGTACTGTGCTATATACCCATTAGGTACCAAAAGATTTCTCTTTTCGATTTTCATCAAAGCTGCCACCCAGTTGGGTGTCCCCTGTAATTTGCTTATCTCCACAAAGGTCATCTGCGCCATCTAATCCCATAGACCCACAACCCGGGAAGAACCCTGGCTTCTTCCCTTTCTCTTTCCCTCCCTGCCCAGGGTACAGGGCTGAGGGTGGGGAAAGAAGCCCAAGGACGAGGGCCATCCCAGCTCCGAGCCCTCCATCTCCATCACCACCATCTTTCTTCTATGTTTCCGCACCCTAGCTTACCTGGACTCCAACCCTGTCTCTTATGGTGGCCAGGATCTCCTCACAAAAAGCAAACAAAAGCATCATCTCTTGCTCTTGTGTCCTTTTAGCTACTATTCATTGCTTCCAGGGTAAAATTCCAACCCTCCCTGCAATCTGTGTCCTCCTCTGACCTCGTGCCTGCCCCTCTCGCTGAGGGCGACTGTCTCTATATGCCTACCAGCCCCATCTCCCGTCTCTCCCACCCTTAGCATCCGCTGACCCTTGTGTCTCAGGTGCCTCCCTTGTCCCAATCTCTGATCAGCTGGGAGCAGGGATCCCTCGATCCTCTGTTTCATTTTGGGTGTTACCTCCTCTGAGAAGCCTCCCAGCACTCTGACTCAACCCCACTGACGGTAGCATATTGTTCAAAGGACTCCCTTTGGAGCATTTAAGACATTATTGGGCTCTTTGGGGCCAGGGAGATGGCTCAGTGGAATAAGCACTTAAGCACTTCCCTGGCAAGCTCAAGGGCCT
Organism: Ctenomys sociabilis; assembly: GCA_004027165.1. Taxonomy (NCBI): domain Eukaryota; kingdom Metazoa; phylum Chordata; class Mammalia; order Rodentia; family Ctenomyidae; genus Ctenomys; species Ctenomys sociabilis. Next base: position 8,762 of record PVKA01047352.1, on the reverse strand, counting down.
GAGTTCAATTTCTGGTTCAAAAAACAAAAAAAAGACATTATTGTGCTCACTAAGGTAGAGGCATGGGATTCACAAGGATACGAACAGCATCTGTCTTGCTGACTTTGCAGCTCAGGGTCCAATGGGGGAACACACTTTAGTGTTCACCAGATAAGAACAAACAATAAAGAGCCCTTCCCAAGGCTGTTCTGGGAGTGGCATGCCTCAGTGTGCGGGGTACATTGCCAGCCCTTGGGATGGGTGAGATAGCTCGTTGTTCTAAAGTGCCTGCTTTGGCAAGCTTAGCCAGGTGCAGGGGACTATGGTTCAATCCCCAGCACCACATGCCATGCTCAGGGTGGACTGAGGTGACAAAAAAAAAAAAAAAGAAAGAAAGAAAGAAAAAGCTTCATTTAATAGGAGATGAGGTAAGGTTAGCTCAGTTGTCTACAGTGCCTTCTTGAGCAAAATCAGTCAGGGACAGGGACTCTGATTTGATCCCCAGCAGCACATGCAGCACCAGACCTGCCCTTACGGTGGCCTGAACCAGCCAAAAAAAGAATACCGTATTGCCTGTCCTCAGCTCACTCGCACCATGCCCAGCTTCAAGGACTAGAAGTGCATTATCTTTTCCTCCTGGGAAGAAAACACATGCGATGAGAGGGCCACACACACTGCAAAGTGCTCCAACCATACTTGAAAAAAATCTCTTGCCCTTTGTTTTCCTTCTTTTCCTTTTTTGCAGTGTCTATTTTTACAGCGCTAGCGGAGCGCGGTACAGGATTGATAGCTTCCGACACCAGCTCTTCTTGGACCCTGCACAGCCCTCCCTCGCCTCCCTCCCAATGGCTCCTGAGAGCCGCCTGTTCCAAGCGCCACATCTGCTCCAGTCCTCTCTGTCAGTGAGCTGCACAGGGCCTTGCCAGGCCAGGCTGTTTCCACCCCCAGGACGGCTTTGAAGCCTGGACCTGTCACTACTTGTTTGTTTGTACCAAGGTGCTGTGGGTGGCCACAGATCATGAGTGAAAAAATCAGGTACCTGATGGCAGGGCAGCTGTCTCCCGCCAGCACTGAGCCCCGCCAGCCACCATCCCCAAGCCCCAAGCAGCCAGGGGGCAGGGCACAGGCCACACAGCCCTGGAGCTGGCGGCAGAACCTACTTCCCTTCAGTAGGCAACAATCAAGCCCCTGGCTGCACCAAGAACTGTGCCCTGGTTTCAGCCGTGTCTCTGCCCCCAAGCCAGGAGACAGGTAACTAAGTCCCTTCGCTTTCCTGACCTTTGCTACCTTTGCCTGTATAGTAGGTATAATAATTCTAATGGGTACCTGTTATTTTTGAAAAGGTTCTTTTCCATCAGTGGCTTCATTTTATGTATTCAGTTGTTCAACAAATGTCTGCTGAGTCCCTACCCCGTGCCAACACCAAGCGGGGTGTGGCAGATTCAGCATCCAAGGAGGTAAGAGGTAAGGGTACCTGGCTCCATTGAGCCTGTACGGTGACAGGTGAGGCATGGATCAGGTGATTCCCAAACAAACCGTTAAACCGTAGTCACAGTGAATGCTAGAGCATACGCAGTGTACAGGTGCCTCGGGCATGAGGGGCTGAGATGGGGATTTGAACTTAAGTCTCCCTGGGGAACTGATGCTTGCACTGACCCTGAAGAAATAGAGTTGTTAATTTCAGAAATAAGGGAAGAATGTTCCGGGGACAGACAACAGCTTGCACAAAACCATGGCTTGGAAGAAAAACCATGAGGACCGAGGAGTGTTTCCAGAGGGTGCAGAGCGCGTGCTGAGCAGGCCAAGGGGATGGGAGAAGTCAGCAGGGACCAGGCCGCAGGTCCTTCCTAGCTGAGGTTAAAAGGGATAGCGTCCTTCTCTTGAGAGCAGCTGGAAGCCCCTGAGAGGTGTCAGCAGCTGCCACAAGATCAGATTTGGTGCTTTTCAGGGTTCACTCTGGCGGTGGTGTGGACAGCAGGCTGCAGGGCCTGGGGGACATGAGCGATGACAGGCGGCTTGCCCAGAGGGGCGCGAGGGCCTTGGTAAGGGTGGTGATGGCCCAGCTGGAGAGGCATGGACCTGGCATGAGAGAGCCTTCGCAGCCCTCCCACTCCCTAAATAAGAGAATTGAGCCTCAGAAAGGTCAGGAGCTCCCTCAAAGAGTCAGCAAAGGAACACGGACTCTCATTCAGTCTTGTGACCCACAGGTTCAGTCCCCGGGGACCAGTCGGCCAAAGGTGACAGCCAGCAGGTCAGGCCCCAGCCTGCCTAGCCCTGAGAGAGCCTGAGGCCCAGCCCAAGCAAGGCAGGTCCGGATGACATGCGTGAGCTTCAGCAGCTCATAGCTGGGCTCCAGAGCCTGCATTCACTGCCTTCTATCCCAGTGCCCATGCTCCTACGCACAGCCTCCAGCACGTGGCTCTAACTGGGTAGCATGAGAGCCTCCCTAACTCAGCCGGGGAGCGTGGAGGCTGTTGGTGTCTCTTTACCCAGAGACCTAGCTTAGCTGGGCAGATTCCCATGGAGGTGGCAAGCATCAGAAAGAGAAAGGTATGTACGGTCCCCACAGAGGGCACAAAGGCAGCCGTGGTAAGTGTGACTATTTTCTTGATGTCCTTGTTCCCACTGAACGCTACATGGCTTCGTTGTTCCTACATTCTCTGCCAACAGTCGGACTCTGGGCTGGGGACACCTGTCATCCTGGGACTTTGTCGGCCACAATCTCTCTCTCTCACCTTGTCCCAGCAAGGTCGGGTCCCAAGATCCCCTCTTCCACTGCCTCCTTCTCTCGGTAGGAGAGAAATAGTTTTCCATGGCTGTTTGATGACAACTTGTGTTGAGCGAATATGTTATTCAGTCAATGTTTACGAAGCCCACAATGTGTCTGGATCGGCCTGTCAGTCAGTACAGTGGTGTGTCCGATGAGATACTACCCTTAAGAAAGCTTTTAGCTGTTCATTCTCTCACTCACTTATTTATCTACTATTCTACTAGTTGAGCACCCACTGCACGCACCGGGGTACTGCAGTCCTTAATGCAGCTGTCTAATTGAGAGAAGAAGGTGTCAGCCTTCCTTAGGGACACAGACTTCTGCACCAAGCAAACAATAGCTAGATGGAGGAGGGCAGGCGTGTGTGCGTTCAAGACAGAGGTGGACACGTGTAAAATCTCAGGAAGAAAAGACAACTTGAAGTCCAGGAAATCCCAAAATACTTCTGTGTGATTGGAGGGAAGGGTCCACATGGGGGGAACTGGGCAGGAAAAGGGCCAGAGAGAGGACGGGGTAGATTGGAAAGGGCCTTGCGTGCTATACTGAGAAATAGAACAGCAGGGCATGTTGTGTCCATCCGTGGTCCCAGCTACTTGGAAAGTGGGGGCAGGAGGATTGCAGACATGAGGCTGATCTGAGCAAGACCTTGTCCCCAAATTAAAAACAGAAAGAAAAGAAGGGCTGAGGATGTAGCTCTGTGCTCCCCAATTTCAATCCCTAGTACCGTTAAAAAAAAAAAAAAGAAAAGAAAGTGCCGGCCAGATAGCTCAGCAAATCAAAGCACCTGCTTAGGCAGACACAGGGGCCAGGATTCGATCCCCAGTGTGCAGTGCCAGCCCCACCCCTGGGGCATGCTGAGATGGCAGCTGAGACTGGCCGTGGTGGCGTGTGCCTGGAATCCCAGCGCTTGGGAGGCTGAACACAGAAGGATCACAAGTCTGATCTGTGTAGTGAGGCCCTGTAGACCCTGTACTGAGTACATTTTAAAAAGGAAGGAAAGAAGGAAGAAAGGAAGGAAGCAAGGAAGGAAGGAAGGAAGGAAGGAAGGAAGGAAGGAAGGAAGAAAGAAAGAAAGAAAGAAAGAAAGAAAGAAAGAAAGAAAGAAAGAAAGAAAGAAAGAAAGAAAGAAAGAAAGAAAGAATAGAATAGAATTTTGCACAGAAATCCAAGCGTAGCCACCGGAGAATTTGGGGCTGGGTGGAAGGGGTGAGGCATGGATGCAGCTATCACCAGATATCACAGAGAAGGGGCTGTAGCTTGGGGGATGGACTGGAATCCATGAGACCAGAGGTAGGGAGGTCAGCTAGGAAGTTATAAGAAGGCCAGGTCTCAGGCCCGGGGGTGGAGAGCAAGATGAGCCCAGGCGCAGTAGACAGTGAATTCTAGAAGCGGCCTTGCATCTCTTAGCCATTGCTAGGAAACACTGCACACCTCATGGCTCCAAACCCAGCAGGGGCTGCAAACCACAGTCACTTCTTCTTACAGCTCTCTGATCAGCTCTGCCTCAGCCGATCTCACCTGGGCTCTGCCGAATTGCTGGGCTGGGTTCAGAGACTCGGGCATCCAGGAGGGGTTGATCGGGGCAGTTTGGTCCCACTCTGCACTTCTGTTATCCTTCTCCTGGGCCCGGGAGGCCAATCAAGGCCCATGCGCCTAACAATAGGGCCAGAGACAGAGCAGATGCATGCACGCACGCGCTTGAAAGATCTTTAGCTCCGTCACACTCACGTTGGTTCAGTCACGTGGCTGAGCCCAAGGCAAAGGAGCAGGAGCTATTTTTCAGCTTTTTTAGAAAAACAAATGGCAAAGTCACGTGACAAAGGGCACAGAGGCAGGGAAGGGGAAGAATCGGTGCTTTTGATGCACTATGCTGCTCCAGATGAGGAATTGGAACAGGAGGGTAGAGAGAAAAAGAGCTGGAAAGGAAAAAAAAAAAAAAATTTTGCCAGGAATATGTTTTTCATCCCAACTTCCCCCAAACCGTGCACCTGTGTCCCTCTGTACCCCACAGCCTGTTCAGCTGGCTCTATCCTCTACTGGAACCAAGCCTGAGACAGGAGTCCTCTGGGGTACAGAGAAGGAACCTGTCCCAGGTGACCCCCAGGTCTCTCCCCCAGCCCTGGCCGGACCTGGCCAGTGGGCTGCATCCCTGGAGACTCGCTCTTGGTCCTCACTGAGCCTGTGCCAATTACATTCTCCAGACACCAGTTTTCCTCTGTGCGGGCCACACAGCTGCACAACTGCTTCCAATCCCGCAAACAGAAGGGCGGGTGGGGAAGGAGGAGCCTGTTCAGAAGTGAGAGGAATCCACACTACTCCCACCTTCCAGGATCCCCACTTCCCCTCTGCACCCACCTCTTCCTCACTTGGTGCCCCTCCACACAAATCTCCCTGGATTTCTCCAGCCACAGGATAGGCAGGAAAAGGATGTGGGAACTGTTTGGGTGACCGGGGAAGTCACCTCCCCTTTCTCGATCTCAGTTTTCACGCCTGTGAAACAGCAGCTTTGGTTTAGAGAACATTTAAGTTTATTGTAACAGACACTCATAGGGGCTAAGTACCCTGAAGCGCTGTGCAAATATTAACTCATGATTGTGACAATGTGTCGAGAACTTATCAAGTGGCAGAGGCCCAAGGGGATTTAAGATGTTTTTCCCACAGCACATAAGGAGGGAATGAGAGTCAGGATTTGGACCCAAACGCTCCAGCACCAGAGCTCACCATAATTTGCTGTCTCTTCCTTTCTTGTTCTCTCTGAATTTCTGAAGTCCAGCAGCCTGGTCTCTTGGTGTCAGACCTATCCCGTGCCCTTGTTTCCTGGAGGTTCCTGTGATGTGACTGACCTTGTCAACAGGGACCTTTGCAGATATCATGAGGTTAAAATGACATCATGTTGCAAAGGGCGAGTTCTGACCAGTACTTTTATAAGAGAAAGCAAAAGGAGATTTGGAGACAGGCACGCAGAGAGACACACAAGGGAAGACAATCTTATGGAAACTGAGGGAGAACTGGAGAGATAAGGCTCCAAGTCAAGGAAGGACAAGGATTAACTGCCAGACAATGGAGAAGCAAAGACCAGTTCTTCTGTAGCAGCTTCAGAAGGGAGCACAGCCCTGCCAACCCCTCAATTTCAGACATCTTGTCTCCATAATTGCAAGTGAATCAGTGTCTGTTGTTCTGATAGCCTGTGGTCATTGCCTCTGGTAGCCTCAGGAAACTAACTCAACTGCGTAAGGAAATCCTGAAGCCCTCAAGAAGGGGCAGCTTGGAAAATATGCCCAGGATACCCGCTTTCTCTGCCTGTCACCTCTCGTGGCTTCATTGAGGTTATGCAGCCGCTCGGCAGGTGGTGTTCGCCTGGATGGTTTTGGTCCTGACAGGCTCAGGATAACTGAATATGGACATTGATCGGTCAATGTGGAACCTGAGTGAAGGACTTAGCAGCCGGAGGTCTTGACCCTCTCAGGAGCTGAGAATTAAGTTTGGGAAGCTTTGGAGGGCAGGGGGTGCCTAGAATTCTAAGTAGCTGTGTCCCTTAACCCTGACCCCATCCTGCAGGGAAGCGGGACCCTCTAAGAAGAACAGTGGCTCATAGCCACACTAGGGGTCACTGGACCTGAGAGACAGATGGGATTGAGCTGAGACCTCAGGTGAGTCCCATCTCAGGGGACTCTTGATCCCCATCTCCTTATGATATCTAATATCGGCCCTGGGTGCTGAGGAGGGTTGAATAAGCTAAACGTGTGTGAAAGGAGTCAGGGAACTCAGGAGGAGCAGAAGCTGGATGGGAACCTCCTGGCCTCTTTGTCCACTCGCCCTTTGCCAAGTTCCTGGAAGCCTGTGTCTTCCTGCTCCTTGGCACTTCCTCCAAGCCCTGGCCCAGGCTCTATTCATGGCTTGCGGGTGAACGGAAGTGAACTTTGCCTTGTACCTTGCCAGTCCCCGGAGGACAAACACAGCTTTCCATTCTCTCTCTGTCAGCTGGTCTCACACCCCAGAAGAAATCATCTAGGGGAAAAAACCAACATTGAGAAGTCCCTGACCCACATCCAGCTCCTTCTTCTCCACCAGCTCCATTCCCTCTGCTTGGGAGCCCTCCCACGAATCCCACCCAAATGTTCTAGAAAGTTCCTTCACTGGGACACCCCTCTCAGCGCTGTCTGATACCTGCAAAGATGGGAAAAAACCTGGAGCTTCAGGTTGTGTGTTTAATGAAGGCCTGGGTAAAGGAGGCTTAAACTCTTCAGGAATCCAAAGGCGCCCCTACCTAACCATGGAATCATGAGTCCCTAGCCTTTGGGCTGAGATTGTGTGTCACCTGTCAGCCCAGGAAGGGACTCCTGAATCCCACGTGACATCACAGCGGGCTTGCTCCACTGCACCCACCATCCCCAGTGTTCCCTCAGGCTCTACCCTCTTTGGGCAGAGAATCTAAAAACAGAGCAAATCATCTGTCCTGGATGTAGCCTGGTATCCAGTGAGGCAGATATAGAGTCACACAGACCTGGATTTGAATCCGGGTCCTTCTGCTTGAGCTGTGTCTTTAGGCATGCCTGTCACCTCACCTGTCAGAGCTCCTTAAGGCCAGTACCTACCTCCTGGTGTTCAGCATAGAAAAGTGGGAGTGTACTTCCTCCAGGCCTTCTAGGCAGCCAAGGGCAAACACCGACCCCTAGCGAAAGCCAGTGGGATGGAATGGAAGATTTCCAGTGTTGGAACCCGATGATAGGTGTGAGTTTGAACCTGGCTGTGTCTTTCCCCAGCTATGTATCTCAGGCTATGTATCTCTACAGTTTCTCTATAAAATCAGAGTCAAGTCTTGTCCGTGGGGTTCTTAGAAGGATTAAGTGTGATGCGTTGGCATGAGGTCCTTAGCTCCATCCTGTATCTCTGAGGTTATCTCCTCAACTTCAGACTCTTTAACTCTAGACTTGACGTCTAGGTTTTGCAGTCCCACCTTGGCAAGGCTAGCCCCTTGCCTTTCAGAGCTATTTATCCCGGAACATGTCGAGTCCCTGGCCCTCTGAGTTGCCCAACTCTATGGCAAAGGCTAGATAGACTTCCAGGAACTGCACCAAAAAGCCCGGAGATTTCCTTGGTGGTTTTGGCCCGGTGAGGGCCGGCCTGTGATGGGTTGGGACTCCAGTGCCACACAGACATGAGCAAAAGCCCTGACAGGTAAGCTTCTCGGGACCACAGAAATCGAAGCCATCTGCTTGTTTGTATCATGGTCCTTTGGGAGAAAATAGACTGACAGCTTGTATAACTGGGCTCAAAAGTGGACTTGCAGGGGAAGAGGGGGATCTGCAGGGGGCAGCTTCCAGGGACAGGGCCCCAGGGACCTTGCACAGGGCTGCTGCAACTGGAAACAGAACTGTTCTCCAGGGAGGGGCTGCCTAAGGCCTGATGTCACAGGCTGGACCCTTCCATCAGCCCTTTTTCTCAGGCTCTGCAGGAGTTAGGAGTCAGCTAAGGCTGCAAAGTGGCCTCCTGCCTCCTCCTGGTCTCCGGAGGAGCTGGGAGGAAAGGGCAAGGGGTGGGGAGAGGCAGCACCAGTGGTGTGCGCCTGGGGTGATTGTCATGGTTACGCTCTGACAAAACAAATGGCTCTGCTTGCTGCAGGCCACCTAAACAGCCATCGCAATGTGGGCATTGATCAAGCTGACCGCCAGGGCAGTGAGCGCCGGGCTTGGGCACGGCAGCTGGGTCCTGGGTGCTCTTGCCAGCAGCTCCTGGACACAGGCAGGCGGCCGCTGCGGCAGATAGAGGCAGTGTTCGCCACACACATGTTGCTTCTGGGGCAAGGTAAGGGACAGCACTGGGCTCTGCGGAGTACAGGGTTGGGGTGTGTGTGTGTGTGTGTGTGTGTGTGTGTGTGTGTGTGTGCGTGCGTGCGCGCTGACTCTTGTGAAAGTGTGTCTCTGCGAGTGACAGTATGTGGGGAGGGGCTGAGGCATTAGAAGTGAGAGGAGACGACCACATGTTGCTGTTCCCATCCTGTGTCCTAGTCTCT
>PVKA01047351.1:0-14365 GCA_004027165.1 Ctenomys sociabilis | reverse complement strand
TTTTTATCTGGATTGAATGAATAAGGCATTAATTTAATATAACATCTGGAAAAATTGTTCAAAGTGATTGAAGTAAGTGTAAGGGCTGTTTCTCCTAACATACTCTATGCTGTTACTATGAAATAACTTCACAAATGCGTTTATGGGAGCATCAGAATAAATATTATTTGGAAGCTTCTGTGGCAGGTTCATTTCACTATAAGTCTGTTTCATTTATTTCAATGAAAATGTCTTAAGTGATTGTAGGTTTTACAATTCCTAATATACAAATTATTGCTCTTCAATTACCATTTTGTGTTTATTTTTATTGTATTATTTCTTCCTGAAATGAGAAAATGAGAGCATATTTTTGTTTATATAAAGTTTTAATTATACTTTTCAAATTAATTATGAGAGCAACTTTGTCTGAAGAATTGTCTCATTTCTTTCAACAGATGGCTTCCCTGAATATTGGAAGAGCTGGTGCGTGTGTGGTGGTCATCAAGCAACCTTGACTTATATTTATTTTATTTGGAGGGATTCTATTTGCTGCAGTGGTTATTTTTATATCATATGGCAAGAATGAGAACTTTCTGGCATAAAATTTTTCAAGAGTGAGGATTCCTATAAATTTACCTAATAATGAAAGCAAACGGTAAAATATGGAACAGAATTATAGGAATGAAGAAAAGGTCGAACTGGTAGAGGTTTGTGTCTGGCCTTGTGTTAGTTCAGGAATTGTTATTGGTAATTTCTTTTGTATTGCTAGTAATCAAGAACTAGAGTTACCAAAGGCTTGTTTATCTGGAGCAGTGGAAAGGAGAGACCAGTATTTGTGACATCGATAATATGAAAACAAATCATTCAATTTTTTACCATCTGTGGCAATATCGTAAATGTTGTCAAGAGTAGCCAATATGTCATGTCACAAAATCTAATTGATTTAATGTTTCCTAATCAAATGTAGTCAGACCAGGAAACAGTCATGTTTTATTAAAAGAAATCCGCTTCTTCTTCATTCTGAGCTATGAGAACAATTAGAGACACAGATTCATATTTGTCTCCTGCATTCAGAAAAGAAACCTTCATGCTAATTGAAGCTGCATATTTCATTAGAAAGGATGGTTACATTTCATTGCAACCGTCTCCACAATCTGCAACTTGTGAACTCGAAGAATTGCTTTCATGAGGCTTGCCATTTTGGTTTGCATTTTCAGCACGCTGAGCCAAAGAAACAAAACCATCATCACCTTCAGTTGAGTTCAATGTAAGCATGCACACTAGGTGTTCACAAATATATATATATATATATATATATATATATATATATATATATATATATATATATATATATATCTGCTGCATGTTCCAGTCCTTTAGAATTTCATTTTTAAGAGTCCTAAAATTTTGAAGGAGAAATACATGACCCCTTGAATCAGAGTGCTCACGATTATCACTATTGGAAAGGAAAACTTCAGAATCTCATTCCCCATTTCTCACACTTGTTACATTGACATGTACGTTATTCTAAACATGTTTGTAACTGTCTGTAACATAAATGAGAAACATTACCTGATATTCTTAATTTAAAAACCTCATGTAAATTTTGAATACAATTAATAAACGATAGAACATTTGCTTTTATCAGTGTTATCTTTCTTCGATAAAATTTAATTTATTTTTAAGTTGAAAGCTGACAGGGTATACTCTAAATCAAGCAATTTATTTTGAATTATATTCAATATTACAGAAATATATATTTTCATCAAATTACAACATCTTCTCATTCTAAATGTAACACCATGTTGACACCAAATGAGATTTTTAATCATTGATTTCTTTTGTAGTTACTCATTCACTTGAGGCAGAAAACATTAGCTTCTAGAGAAGTCATATTGTATAAGAAATTGAGAATTGTGCCCAAGTTTAAAAAGCAGAGCAAATCCCTCTTTTGAAATAAATGTAAACCATAAAACTGTTTCACTGTGTGTAATGAAAAATTCTTGAAATCCAACGCCAAAAAAATATTAACAGTGGGACTCAAGCAAATATTAAAAAATCTTTAATTTTCCCAAAAGTACATGTGGTCAAATTTATTTCTCTCATTTTATTTCAGAAAAATTATGTCATTATGAAAGGCTAAGGCAGTATCACTGTTTATTATATTACATTGCCCATTTTTTATTTCTCATTTTAGTGTTCTCACTAGCAACAAAAATCAAAAAGGATAAAAGATTGAGATGCGTGACTTGAAACTATTAAACTGCCTAAAGGAAGCATAGCGGGCATAGCTGAGGACATGTAGGTGGGCAAGGATTTCTTGGAGAAGACCGAAGCACCAAGAACAAAAGCAAAGTGGACAAATGAGGTTACATCAGACCAAGAAGCTTCTTTGCAACAAAGGAAACAATTACCAGCAGGGAGGGGCAACCTTTAGCACTAGAGAAAATATTTGTAAGGTACACAACTGACAAGGGCATTTAGGATGTACAAGGAAGTCAAAGAGCTCACTAACAAAATTTCAAGTATCTTTATTTCCAAAATGGACAGTAAGAGCGAGGAAGGTAGCTCAGGAGAATAAGCACCTGCCTGGCAAACACAGGGTCCTGAGTTCAATCCCTGGTACTGCAAAATAAATAAATAAATAAATAAATAAATAAATAAATAAATAAATAAATAAACAAATAAATGAATAAATGAATAAATGAAATGAACAGTAAAACAGATCATTTTAATAAGATACACATACATAGACAACACACATGTAAAAATATGCACAATATCAGTAACTGTCAGAAAATGCAAATCAGAACTATGGTAAAATATCTTTTTTTATAGCTGAGTAATACTCCATTGTATAAAAGCACCTTTTCTAAATTTCTCAGTTGATTTATTCATTCCTCAGCTTTTTGCAAGATTTACCTACAACCGATTGTTCTGCTATAAACATGGGTGTACATGTATCGCTATGGTATGATGTTTTCAGTTCTTCTGAAGAAAATGAAAAAAGTGAAAAAAATATATATACATGTACATATGCTTACATATGCTTGGATACTTGTGCTGATTTCTGCTGGTCTATCAAAAGAGGAAGTTAATGCTTAATATTTTCTCATTTCTTTTTTAAAAATTGTGAGCAATTTTACATGTTTAATATCTGGTAATCTTTGAAGACAACAATATGCTATATAACAGCCACTGAAATTCCTATCATCTTGTTTAGTGGAATTCTCTATCATTTCTAATGTTTTGTTACAATTTTTATTTTCTTAAATACCTCACTCTACAAAAAAGAGTTGTTAAAAAATTGACAGCAAAGTTGTAGATTAAAAGGAACTGCACAATGTTGGCAGCAATGTGAATTAGGAATAGGCACAATTAAAAATAATATAAAGTTTCCTAAAGAATTGAAAATAAAATTATCCTATAATGTCCAATCCCACTGATGGGAAATACCTAAAGAAAAGAAATAAATGTGCTGAAGATTTATCTCTACTTCCTTGTTTACTGCAGCACCTTCAGATTAGTAAAGCTAAGTGTGTATGAGCAGATGACTGCACAAAGAAAATGTGGTCATGCCTGCCATAAAATGAAATTTAATCATAAGATGAAGGAAAACCTGTTAATTAAAAACAGGATAATGCTGAAGATCAGAAAGGAAACAGGAAATATAACTGCTGCAAAATCTCAATCATGTACAAAAATTATAAAAATGGTGTGTGTATTTGTGACTAGAAGTAGAGTTTACTGATAGATCTCTTGCTTATTATGTCCAAGGCTTTGAGTTGAGTCCTGAGGAAAAGAAACAAAACAAAAACCACAATGGTTGTTCTTCTAGAAATGGAGAGGAAAATGATAACTTAAAGGAGAATGGAAAATACAAGAGACTGGACAGTGTGAGATTAAGGTTGACCGAAGGAAATCAATTACATTTTAATTACACAGGAGCAATTTTCCTATTACACAGGAGATAATTTCATAGGAGTGAGAAGTCTGATGTGCTATTATAACTTAGTATACATAGAGGAAATTGCTATACATAGGAAATTGCAGGTTTGACTCTATCTATTGGCAGACAAAAGGATGGCAAAGAGAAGTCAAGTTGATTGGATTAATTTTTACTTTAAATTCTCATGATAAACATAGTCTATGAAACTCTTTATTAGTGTATGCAGAAGTACTAAATAATTGTTAAGTATAACTGAAAACAAAAACAGTAGTTGCACTATTGCTTCAGTCTTGGATTTATACAAATAAACTAAAATTTTCACTTCAGAGGAATTAATATTATGAGAACATTCAAAATCAAGTTGATATTAGTTATATCAACTTTTGATATAACCCTTATATCAATTTTTGATATATCAACATTCTTTTGATATTAATTATATTTTAGAGTTTATATATTTTAGTCTATTTTTAAAATATTTATTTATTTGGTACAGTATCTCACTATGCAGCTTGGACTTGTAGGGATCATCCTAGCTCAACCTCCCCAGCGCTGGGATTACAGGTGGGCACCACCATACCGGTTTGGGTGGCCATGCACCAGCCAGGGCGACATGAGGTACCCGGCACTGAACCTGATTCCTTAAGCTTGCCAGGCAGGTACTTAGGCTGCTGAGCTATCTCCCTAGCCCCAGGATTTGTACATTTTAAAGACCTTTATTTATGTAAGACAATTTTTCCTACATTCAATTCCATAACGAAAAGTATATTTAACTGTTTTGTTTTTGCCAGTTTAAAATTAAATCTACTCAGATTTAATTTTAGATAACCAATATTAAGACATGTAATCTATTGAACTATGAAAGTATAAAATATGTCTGTGGTGAATAACACCATGGACATGCCTTATCTCATCTAAGACTGTAAAACAGTACCCACAGAAAGCAAATCCAAAGACATTATAATATCCCAAAGAGCAAGTAAATCACTTTCTTTGATTTAAAGTTCAGATAAGGTAATGATGATTGCATTTTTAAAAATCAAAGTATTATAATAATATAGGGACATTAAACTTGGAGCATGGACATACTTTGAGACCATAGTGTTAGGTAAACTGCATCAGGTACAGAAAGTTAATTATCACGTATTTTCCCTAATATCAGAGATTACATATAAAACTAGTTTCAAGAGCCAAATAAAAGAGAGAATGTTAGAAGGTAGACTGAAGAAGAGAAGAGGGTCTGGAGAAGGAGGCAGATGCAAAGGGAGGATGGGAGATATAAAGTAAATGTTATGAAGTCTTAATATGATGTGTACCAATTTACCAAGATGCAAATAATTAGCACATATTCCACACATATACTTATAAAAATTGTAATTTACAAACCAACACAACATTCATACTCAATGCATATGCCATATTGAGAATATTTTCTTCTATTTTTGGTTATTTAAGGTGATATGATCTATAATGCAATATATATTTTTTTCAGTAATGTATATGAAATAAGACCATCGATCTTACATTTTGAAGCACTATAGATGCAGAATATAAAATCAATTCTCTGTTGACCCCAAGATATGCAATAGGAGTTTTATATGTAACAATTATTAAAGTCCCATTATTAAAGTCCCTAATCCCATTGTGTATGAATTTTTCTTTAGGTGGGATGCTAAAAAGTACTCTTATTTTATCTGGATTCTACTGATATTTGAAAAAAGACATTTGTGTGTAAATGTATAAAATATTTTCAAATTAACATTACATATTTAACTACTCAGAAGAACTCATACATTTCTCCTTGCACCTATACAATTTAGCAAAGTAAATAATGATTTTGATGCAGAAAATGTAGTTTTATTACTAAATTATTATTTTTTTTTGATGGAACCAGGAACCGAACTCAGGCCCTTGTGCTTGCCAGGCAAGGACTTACTCTACTGAGCTATCTCCCAGCCTCGAAATAATAATAATTATTATAACCATAATAATCATAATAGTGGTTAATAATTATTATGATTATTACTATTTTATCATTAGGTTTTTATTTTAGTACAGTACAGGGTATACAGAGTCTCACTGCACAGATTGGACTCACAGTTATTCTCCTGTTTTCAGCCCCGCAAGCACTGGGATTATAGGCCGGTGCCACCATGCCCCGTCTCCATCGTCGTCTCAGTGTATTCTGGTTGCGGGCCACCACGGCTCACTATGAAATTATTATTAACAAAACTATTTCTAAGGAAAATTCATTATTTTTGTGTCATTCATTGTAGAGATTTTGAATCCTTACAATTGATACCTGTATTATTATCTTTCTATCTAAGCTTTGGGAGGTTTTCTTTTTTCTCTTTTTGTCTCTATCAGGGTTAACTAATGGGAACAATCTGGGTTTATTGTGACCAAACAGAGACTGAAAACCAAGTAGATCTCATTAGTTATCTTATATCCTAGGATCAAAGAATGGTTTTAGAGTCTTACCATATTTGAAAAATGTCAAGAAACATACCTATGTGCTTTATCTTTTCTGTATACACATTGATATATGCTCCACTGCATGGCGTAGAAGTTAAAGTTCTTTAGAGACAGAAATCCATAGGGAATAAATGTACACAGGGGTTTCATTAGGCACCGTTACAGCAGAGCCTAAAAAACACCAAGTAGTTTGTTTTTTGTGGGATCAGCGCTGAAGCACTTGGATACACAGGCTGGAAAGGCTGAGGACCAAGTAATTGTTCAGAAAAGAAGCTGGAAACAGAACAGGAGATATGCAGGGAAAAAAGAAAAAGCAGGGGCATTCCATGTCCCAACCATGGAGGGTCATTGGAGAGATAAAATTTTTTGAGTGATTTCTTTATGTTAGCCATTCTTTCTGGGGTGAAATGGTATCTCAGTGTTGTTTTTATTTGCTTGTCCCAGATGGCTAGTGATCTGGAGAATTTTTTCATGTATTTATTTGCTTCTAGAATTTCTTCCTCTGAGAAGTGTGCATTCATCTCAGATGCTCATTTTTGGATTGGGCCTTTAAATTTTGGGATCCCAATGTTTATTTTTTAGTTCTTTATAAATTTTAGAGAGAAGACCTTTGTCTGAGTGTTTGTCAGTTAAGACTTTTTCCCAACTTGTGGGTTGTATACGAAATAGTTAGCATAGGTATACAGCTACTTTCTCTTAGTTCAATGAGAAGGAAGTTTTGATAAGTGTCTAATAGTATTTAGACAAGATACCATGTCTGCATCTTGTGCTGTGACTAACTACTATAAAGACAACAATATGCAATGTATTAATTATTGTAACTGTCCTACTCACCTGTTTTGAAACTGTCTCATTGCTACTTCTTTCTCAATAAAATTAATATAAAAATTAAATAAAAATAAGATAGCCCAGAGAAGAGACTGTAAAAAGAAAAAAAATTGTTTTGGAAGCTGAGGAATTGTGACAGTGAAATCCAGAACACTGGATAGAGATTTTCAAAACATGAGGCCACTTCCCTTTCCTTTTCCCTTTTATTCTATCCAGCTTATAAGCCTGTTCATTGGTGCCAATAATATTGGGGTGTGTCTTACACCTTCAGCTTGTTGGACTATATATCAATCAAACAGACACCAAGAGCTGTGCTTTGCTAATCTATAAGGTGCTTAGGTGTTTCTTAATCTATTCAAGTTGACATTCATAATTAATAATTGCCATTCATTATTTATCAATGTGACAACCAGACTTATTTCCTTAATCTACACAAAACTTCTAAATAAAATATCAAGTTCATTATTATGCCTAATGTGCAATTATCCAGCTTACACATGGAAAAGCACTAAATTCTTAACAAGTACAATTAGCATGATTTTACTTTGGGTAATATTTCCTATTGTCTTGATATTCAAAAACTCTAGTAGATGATGTAAATCTAGTAATAGTTAAGTACTAGACTAAATTAAATAGCTAAATAATAAGTCAATCTTAAGTCACAAAGGAAGAAAATGATGACACTTGCTTAGTATATGTCTTATTAATATGCACAAGCATATTAACATAAGAGGAAAGATATGTCCATGACAATTACACTCATCATTTTTGTAATTGGTCTTGCAGCTGCAGTTTATTTATTATTAATTAAACTACTTTACTACCCATTCTGTATTACCTTGGCCTCCAGCAGACACTGCAGCAGGGCTTGTTCAGTGAAAGCACCATACTTTCATTCTTCATGTTCTAAGCCACTTGTCTTCCTCCCTTGATTAGGGTTCTGCAGTGTTTAGTCTACCATAAAATGGGATAAATTAATCATAGATTTGAGGATCTTGGCTATAGCAGAAACAGTAACACAAATTAGGTGTTTATTCAGAGTACCTATAGCCTTGTGTAGAATTTTGCCCCAGATCAGCAAGGTATAACTAGTTAGCTCAGGGTTAATTTTTAGAACAGCATTGCCACTATTTTATCAATCCAAATGACTCTGGATATTGGAGACCATGATAAGACCAATGAATGCTTCCTTTAATGGAGCATTTACATGGAACACAAATATCTTCAAATGCTTAACCCATAAGAAGGAAGGTCTATCATATACTTCCTTCCTAAATGTCTTGGCCTCCAATTTTCCAGTCATATGCCTCCCAAATCTCTGGAATCTAAAAGACCACTGACTAGAGCCTATGAATCTGTACATAACCATACATCTTGTCCTTTCTCCACAAGCAAAATGTACAACCAGATATCTACTAAAGTTCTGCAAACTTTGTACATTCACAGCACTTCAGGAATGTCCTGGGAAAGGGCCATATTTCTGCAACTATCCGTTTCTGAGTGGTTTTTTCATAATTTGCAAATCCATGTGTAAACTAGGTTTTAGTCTTTTCTTCCTCTTTCCATTGTTGATAAGCAACATTCCACAAGCCCATAGATGCACACGAGGAGGCCAGAGAAAGTATAGCAATAGTTGAAATAATCATGTAGCTCAGTTGACAGAGCACCCTGCACAACATCCTTTTGCAGAACATTTGGTTTCATGAATTCCCACTCTAAGCTTTCTGAGCCACTTCATAAATGAGCCAGAATAACACCATATGTTGGGTTCAAATTCAAATGAGCACTATAGGCATTGTATTTTTCTTCTTGGTTACAGGAGTCAGATTAAACAACTCACTCTTCACCTTAGACAAGATGTCTGCATGCCTCACGGCACTGAACACCTAGAAATTACACTGAGATGGAAAAAACTTGAATTTTCTTTGGCTTTATTTTCCATCCAATGACACACAAATAAGTCAAGAATAGTTGCTCATTAAGTATAGAATAGTTGCTCTTTCTTACTCACTTAGTTTGATCAGGATACTTTCATTGGATTACTGTGATACATTCTGGATGATGGGTATCTGTGATTCAGTGGTTAGACCCCATGATTCAATTCTATTTTTCTTTTCCCTCAGTTGTTTCTACTTGTATTAATCTGACAAAAATATAGTAGGTTTTCTATTTGACTCATTGCTATTATTAATTATAAGCAACACCACAGGTCTACATATGTCAGAAATCCTATATTACTTTGATTCTGTTGCCCAAGGTTATAAGTGTATGGACCATGCCTTGAGTGACTGACCACTGCCACTTAGACCCTAACACTGGGATCCAATTATTTCCATTGTATTTAAATTTGCCCATTGTGATACTGTGGTACCAATTCTAAGGTCTGGCTTGATAAGAGACATGACGAAGCTCTTAATGCTGGTGACCCACTTACAAATCTTGTTAATGCAATAGTGAAAAGTACATTTTTCCCATTATGGAGGAATAGGTTTTACCTTGCAATCCACTGATTTCCACTTCCTTGAGCCCTTGGCTAACCCATCAAAAATAAACCAATGAATGTCACCCATTTCAAGGTTATTCACAGTGAATCATCTTTCCATTAATATTTGAAACAACTAACCAAATCACTTATTCTCTTCACATGTTATTAATACCACAAGCTGTAACCTTAAACCTAGAAAATCAATTTGATGAAGCTTTCTTTCACTGTGATCTCACACACTTAAAATTCATGTTCATATTGATTTTCCAGACTTCTTCTTGGAAGAGTTAGAAAATTCAAGGAATTCCTTGTGAACACAATAGATCTCAGCACGGGTCATACTGTGTACATCACTGGTATTTAAGTCTGCTTAATGTCTTTTAGGTAAATATATGTGTTGAGGGTGGGTTTCAAGGATAATCAACATTGCCTTTTTTGGTAAATGGATCAGGAAGGTCATTATTGCTTCCATAGCACTGTGCAGTCACTTTTCTCTTGTACACAGGAGGTGGGAAGTACAGATGCCTCTGCACCGAAAGGTGGGAAACTCTTCCTCTAACAAAATATTAACGTCAGAATTTCAGAGTTTCCTGTCCTCATCCTTCACAGGTTCCTCCCAAACACCTCCACTGGGGTTTAAGGATCCTACTGCTTTCCTAAGCGCT
Source organism: Ctenomys sociabilis (assembly GCA_004027165.1). NCBI lineage: Eukaryota > Metazoa > Chordata > Mammalia > Rodentia > Ctenomyidae > Ctenomys > Ctenomys sociabilis. The sequence goes on along the minus strand of PVKA01047351.1, from coordinate 3,984 downwards.
CTCAGTTCTGAGCATTCTTGGACACTGAGCATTAAACTTATGCTGTAACTCAGTCAATTGCATCATGAGGGTTAGTGTTTTTCTTCAAGCAATTTAGTACTATGCATAAAGGAGAGAGATTTCCTTTAGGACACACTTAGACTTTATATATAAGATTATTTATAACCCTCTGAAGCTGGAAATTTGAACCTTTCAGCTCATTATTTTCTTTTGAAAAGTCCAAGATACCAAAATCAACTGGCTTGCATCATTATATGTTTTAGCTCTGCCAAAAATGTTCAAAAGTATTTTATATAAAATCACAATATTGCTTGTTTGACAAGTGACAAGTCAGGATAATAAATGGGTCTATGTGATGTATTACTTGAAACAGTCTGCACACAGTTTATCAGTACTCTGTACTATCGGGAGTGACAATAGCAATTTAAAGTCTTATCCCATGAGAGAACCAACTTCAGAACTCACTAAACCAATTTCGGATATGTATCTTTTCAATTCTGCCTCTCTGTGGTGTCTCTCAGAACAAAAATATTAGCTTGCTAGGTCTCTGAAGAACAAAATAGAAAGCATACCTATAATTAATACCAGGAGATTTATCACAGAGTCTTACATGATATAGGTTTCCCCAATGACCATCTGTGTGCCCGAGCTGAGGTTGAGAAGATGGAAGAAGCAGAAAAGGATAAATCAGGCTGTGGGGATAGGTCAGTGGGCTAAGTGCTTGCTTGGGCAAGTGCTGGTACTGAGCTTTGATCCCTAGCACCATGTGCCACACCTGACATGCCCTAGGCATACCGAGCTAGCCAATGGAACCAGAGTATGCCTTCAATCCCAGTGGATCACAGGGGGACCACTACAAATCCAAGCTGCACCCTGTAACAAATAAATAAAAGATTGGAAAGAAGCAGAGAGAGAGAGAGAGAGAGAGAGAGAGAAGAAAGGGATTGAGCATGTGACAGTAGTTCAAGGTCAAAGATTTCAAAACTCACTGGACTTTTGTTAGCATGTGTATGCATTAGAAGTCTTAAGAAAATCAGAAACTCACAACCAAAGGTAATTCTAAAGACTCATAAAAATATAGGCAAAGATTTCAAAACTCACTGAACTTTTGTTAGCATGTATTTGCATTAGAAATCTTAATTTATTCTTATACTAAATTTTCTAACTTTCTCTATTAAGGTCACATATTTGAAACTAAATGATTCATTAGAATGTTGGCACAATGCAAAAACTACAAATGTTCTCAGAATCAAAATGAAGTTCCTCGTGTCAGCCCTAAGCAACTTTTTATAATGTAGCTGGAACATTACAAAGAAAATATCCTTAGTGTACATACTGAACATTGCATGTGACTTTCCAAACAACACAAATTTTTACAGAGCACACCACAACAATATCCAAAGTTTACTTCTGTAAGAATCTGTTCATTAACTGTTTAGCTCAGACTTTTGCTATAAACTACTATTGACAAGTAGTTTTTACAAGATCTAATGTGATCTTACTGTCTTGGTCTTTAAAATTTCCCCCTTGCTTCAAACTCTTTGAGTGAATTCATAGTTTTTTCTGGCATATATATATATGTCCATTATGATGGTCCCAAATAAACATTTTGAGAATTTTTGTCTGTGTCTGTCTCTGTCTCTGTTTCTGTCTCTGTCTCTGATTCTATCTCTGACTCTGACTCTGACTCTACCAGTGTCCCATTTCTCTTTCTGTCTCTGTCTCTCCATGTGTCTCTGTTTCTGTCTGCCCCCAGTGATGCATTTGTGTTGACATAAACTATCACAACAATTTGATGATACAAGGTCTATGTATTGGGTCCGGAGATTTAATTCAGCGACACAGAATCTTTATGGCAAGTGTGAAGTCCTGAGCTTGATTTTAGTAGTAGTAGTAGTAGTAGTAGTAGTAGTAGTAGTAGTAGTAGTAGAAGAAGAAGAAGAAGAAGAAGAAGAAGAAGAAGAAGAAGAAGAAGAAGAAGAAGAACAAGAACAAGAACAAGAAGAACAAGAAGAAGAACGAGAAGAAGAACGAGAAGAAGAACGAGAAGAACAAGAAGAATAGGAGGAGGAGGAAGAAGAGGAAGGGGAAGAAAGAAAATATAAAGACATCTATGTGTATGTGGTTTTGCTTTTGCATTACATACTAATAGATAAAAAATTTGACCTAGATTTTAATAAGCCTGTCATATTTATGTATTATCAGAAATACAATCCTTAGCCAATTTGAATTCTGGCATTATGAAACCTCTAAAACAAATATTCAAGTGGAAAATTTCTTAAGAAAATATTTACAATGATACACAGATAATTTTTTCTACATCAGATGTAACTCAGTTAAGTCCAGTTCTTCATCCTTTACCTGCTTCCAATCATTCTCCATGAATGAGAAGTTAATTAAACATAAACATAGCTCAGGCTAAAATTAGATGTTTTCAGAGGAGTGTAGTATATTTTTGTCAGCATCAGAAACCCAGAACTGTTACCCAATAGATGGAAACAAGTTAATTTAACAACCAAACCCGAGGCTTGTTTTCAAGGCCCGGTTTTCATCTTGGCACCCTAAGTTTTTCCGTGAGAATGGACATGAATTCTAGAACAGCTAATTTGCAGAACAGAAACACATTGAATTGCTCCTGCAAAATCTCACCTTAAATATTTACTTCTAAGTTACTGCCACTAAATGGGCAAATTAAATCCATTGCCCTGTGGATTTTCTTTCTCTATCTAAATCATTTTATTCATTGTAATATGAGAAAACATTGAAACACTCAAAAGGACTGTCCTAATTATTGAAACATTAAGCATAATGCTATATTTTAAACTAGCAAACAAGACTCAGTGTTGTCACCCTAATGCTGCATATGTTTAGTCTTTATCAAAAGTTTGACTTTTTTGTGTAATTTACAATGCTGACATTCAAAAAGGTGCATTGACATTTTTGTTTTTAAAAATCTAACGTTTCTCATTAGGAAACTCTGATACTTTTTAGATACCTAATGTTCCTTTATTAAAAAAATATAGTTTTGGATGTCTTCATGCTTACAAATAAATATAAAGCTATAGCTTAGCTTAAAACACTAAATGCAAAATTACCACTAGCAATGTTCAATATTAATACTAAGAAGCATGCAGTTTTTATATTTTTTAAAAAAATACTCTTATTACTGGTGCACTGATTGATCACTGGCATTATTATTTTAAAGTTTATCTGTTTTGCTTCTTTTTAAATAATTCTAAAACTAAATTTTTTTCTTCAAAATGTAATCAGCTGAATACAAGCACTTTTCTGTAAAATGTGGTTGTTGTCAGGCAGTATCACAGTACCTACTACAAAGTAAGTGCATAATAAAAATTGCTCTTTACAGAAATATACTCCTTGATTGATTATATTATCAATTTTAATTCCATTGTAATTCTAGTCTTGTGAATATATATAATTGAAATTTGTTTTCATAGATAAATTATGTTTTATATTTTTGAGAATTTTAATTAATATATGTATGCTTCTCTCTTTATCAAATTTTGTGGTATAATTTCAAATCAGGAATTATGATGCCTCCTGCCTTATCTTGATTGGCCAAGATTGCCTTTGCTATTCTAGGTCATTTGTGGTTCCAAATAAATTTTAGGATTGATTTCTCTATATCTGGAAGGTATGTTGGTGGCAGTTTGATAGGGATTGCATTAAATCTGTACAGCAATTTTGGGAGTATGGCCAGCTTCACGATGTTGGTTCTTCCTATCCAGGAGCATGCAATATCTTTCCATTTTCTGAAATCCTCTATAATCTCTTTTCTTAGGGTATTGTAATTTTCCGTGAAAAGATCTTTGACTTCCTTGGTTAAGTGAATCCCAAGGTATTTCATTTTCCGCGGTGCTATTGTGAAAGGTATTGTTTCTATAGTTTCCCTTTCAGTGTGTTTGTTATCTGTATAGAGGAATGCTATTGACTTCTGCGTATTGATTTTGTATCCTGCTATGC
>PVKA01047350.1:0-14372 GCA_004027165.1 Ctenomys sociabilis | reverse complement strand
GAAAACTTTCTCTCAGGCTCTCACAGAGAGCAATCTGGTCAAGCATTGGCCGTGACTCATCCACATGGATGACACAGACAAAGGAACTACAGAATAATGTACAGGACTACAAGATAAACCCTGAGAAGACTTCAATGACCACATAGGAAATATAAAGTACATGTGTTGGTATATAAGTTTGGATCTACCTAGGTCTGAATAACTTTAAAGAGCCACATGTGCTCATACACAGGGTTTGGAGAGTGATTGGGTGATGAGTATGTTAGGGCTGACTTAATGTTAGGAGGGAAAAAGTGATTGGAAGATGCAAATATGTTCCATAGCCCAGAGTACTATCTGGATATATAGATACCAAGGCCATTAAAAGGACTTAGAAATAAAATCTAAATATATTTTAAATATTTTGCATCTGATAGAAACTTAGTGATTCAAAAAATTTAAGGTCTGAACTAAATATATTTAAGGTCTGAACTATATAATGTAGTACAGTTGTGGCTATAAACACCACTCCCCTCTTCTCACCTGAACCTGAGGCGTGTGTCATCCCCCCACCCTAGGCTTAGTACCTGGAGAGAGAGAGATAGAAAAGCAGAGGGCACTGAGCCAGTCTTGGAAATTTTCAAACCAGGCTGTATGTGTGCCAGTGACATGTAGCAGTGATGGCAAACCTTGCAGAGACTGAGTACTCAAATTGTAATAGAAAAACCCCACTTATTTATCAAAAAGTGCCAACACTTCAGTTAAACCTGAATACTGAGATTTTTTGTGTAGAAAAGTAACTCTACATTGGCCTCTTTTGTTTTAAAAGGAAAACAATAGAACTTTCAGTGATGCAAACAGCTTCTTATTGAAATGTAAAGGTTTACATTTGGCATGCTTTTGCATGATGTAGTCTTTGCTGTTGCATGCGTGCTGGTATCTCTGGACCTTGGCTGGGGTACTTGGCTTGCATGCTGACAGAGAAGGCTCTGCATGTCCACTGTGCCATAGTTTTGCCACTAGACCTACAGTAACTGTTCTTTACCTGGAAATCATTGAAGTTCATGGATGTGAACTGCATCTCATAAGGCTAAATTACAGTGAATTATGGGAAAGAGCATGCTCATTAGGTATAGCTGGCATGACTCAGCCCTGTTATTATGTCAGTCATGCTCTGGGAGACCCCAGTGGGAGATGCCCCTAAAACCAGCATAGCATTTAATCCCCTATATGTTATTCCCTCAGCATCCATGTTATTTTCTTTTCATACATCCAAGCCCACCTACTCTGATTGTACTATCAACTTGATAAGTTTTGCTGCTTTTTCCTTACTGTTCTATGCCACATCCAGTTATCTGTTTGCTGCACATAAGGATTTTCAGTATGCTTTTGCATAGACACAAATCCCCACCCTCACCCCCTATACTTATTTAGTTGTTGAAGCTATATTGTGTAGCAGATACCAGTGATTTTTTAAAAAAATGGAATGCTACTTCTAGAACTCGAATAGAAACTCTGTCCTACCCTCTAGTGCAGTGGTGAACCTATGGCATTCTTGTGACCATGGGCTGTTAGCTCTAAAAGGTTTGCCACTGCTACTACTGTGGGCAGAGCAGCTTTCCTCTGCCAGCATGGTGCTACAGGGTTGGTGAGCAGTGCGGTTTATCCCACCCCCCCCCAGCCCTTCCTCCACAGCTGAGATCAGTCTTCTTAATTGTGTATTAATTTCTGGGTATGAGAAATATCTTCAGTTGCAGTGCTTATCATACTCCATTCTAACTTTACTTATGAAACTGTCTCTCTCACTAAATCATTAAGTCCCTAAGGAAAAGGATTTTGTCATACTGTTTTTGTCTGTTGATTCTTCTATTTTTGTCAGGTAGCGTGCAGTGAAAGTACACTAATTGCTTGGACAGTAGTTGTAACCAGTATGATAGTTTTTGAAAGCCAGCTGAATATCTGACTGAGAGGAAACAAAGCACACCAGCGCTAAGGGGATCCAAAAAGAGAAAGAGACCCGCTCTGACTAAGAGACTTGCTCTGGATCACACAGTGTTAGTGGCAAGACTTGGATAAGAACCCAGGTCCCCAAGTTCCTAATCAAACATTATTTCATGGGACCTTTGTTTTTCTTATCCTACAGAAACGTGCCTTCATTCAAATAGCAAAGGTAAGTGTTTATCCCAGTGAAGTGCTCTGATTAAATTTCATATGGTCTTTCTTTTCCCCTTTCCTCCCAAATCACAGCTTTTCTCTAAAGTGTAAATTAGAGAGGTATGGTGTATGGGTATAGAGGGTAATTTAACAGGTTGGGGGAACAGGAGCACAGCCTTTTATACCCTCTGTGGGAACACAGTGTGATTAGTAACTGTTTTCTGAGAAATGTCATTAGGGCCTTGACTCCATGCAATGGGGCATGAAACTGGAGTAGGAGGCATAGACCTTGATCTCTGAGGTACAAAAGGCACTCTGAGGTGAATGACAGGGCATTTGGGCTAGCACTGCATCACTGTGTTCTGTATAGCCATTGTCACATCCCCACTTCTGTGTTTATCCCTTTGACCTTGAGATTACACAAGTATGTGTGTTGAAAAGACCAAACATCTTCAGAATGACATATTTAGTTCTCTTGAGGGTAATATAGTCTTTATTGCCTGATTTAGTTTTGCCATACAGTACATTCTGCCATCAGAACAAAGGTTACTGGCTATCAGGAGGAGAAAAGACAAAATCATTTAACACTGCCAGGTTCTGGAAACTGGACACACCCATTGTTTGGAAAATTCTCTGCTTCATCTTATCTTTTGTTCTTATGGTACATCTTGCATTTTCTGAAGGTACAGGTATTGTGTTCAGCTGAGAACAATGCATTTCTTGCAGGCAGATTGGATATTGGAAGAACGATGTCCAAATTGAGCCTCACAGGACTTGCTATGTACTACAGGCTCACTTACTGTGTAGCCCAGGCTGGCCTTGAACTCATAGCAGTCCTCCTGCCTAAGGGTAGTTTTTATGGATGCATAGTGGAGAAAAAAGCCTACCACAAAATCTATCAGTCAGTCATGTACACTTATTCAGACCTATTAGAAATACGTTTTAAAATATGTAATAATGACTTAATGAAGTTAACTTACTGAGACCCCATCAGCCCTGTCTGCTGGGGAAAGATCACAGGGGTAGGTTTCAGTTCAATTTACATGGCTCATTGCAGCTTGTTTTATGCAAGAAAGCTGTATCTGTGCTAATCTAGTAGTGGTGGTCTTTTCTTTCCAGCTTGCTCACTTTGGAGTTTGCATAGATGAATATTGAAAGTATACTCAATGTTTACCCATCAGGAGTGCCACTTTGCTGTTTTTGGGTCCTCCTTTGTAAATGTAGTTAGTAATTTCAAGTTTTAAAAGAAATATCTCATCTGTTAACTTTGTTCTTAGAGTAATGGCATAGTGATTCTCCTCCAATTAGGATATAAAAGTTCATGAGAGAACATTGCTTCAGACAGAAAAAAAAGCCAGATGATCTACAAAGTAATAACTTTTTAAATTCCCCAAAGGAAAGCTGAGGCTTTAGGGCTGCTTTACCCATAGCAGAGCGTTGGAGGAACAGATTACCACCACAGAACAAAAGATTAACTAAAACCTTTTTCAGATTTAAAAATTGAACCCAGGGGCTTTACCCTGAGGCAAACCCTTAACCCTTAAAAATTTATACATACATACGTACATACATACATACATACATACATACATTTAGTAGTGTACGTCTTCTGAGACAGAGACCTGTAAAGAACTTTGTGAAGCAGAGACCAGACCAAATCAATCAAGCTTAAGTAAAAGCAACTTGGCATGGAATTTATTGTGCTTAGGTCTAGGCAGAGGGTGAAAAGGCTATCAATCTGGAGCAAAGAAATGCAGGCTTTTGTTATAGGACTTGAAAAAAGGCCATGGATGTTAGGCAGGAAGATCTTCATAAATCTCAGTGGTCATAGTTATCTGGATATCTCTAGCCTCAGTGGCCAAAGTCTTTGGGGTCTCCAGTGTAAATGTTTGGGTGACTTCAGATGTCCCAGTGTTATGATTTGTGTCTAATAGTCCTCTCAAAGCCTCATGCAGTCATGGGGTGGACTTCTAGAGTTTGTGATTAGTTCATGATTCATTGAGATTATGGATATAAATTCTGCTGGGATTACAGGTGTGAGTACTGCACCCAGCCTGGGATGGTTGGCCTGAATGCAGTTTATGGGAGAAAGACTTGCTCTTTGTAGCCATTGTTGCTGCTGCTTCTCCCTTATTCTCTCGCTTTTTGTGGCTGTCAGGGAAAGTTGCTCTCTGCCATGTGCTGTTATGCTTTGCAGCAGCTGAGTATGGACTGAAACCTCCAGTAATGTGAGCTAAATAAACCATTCTTTCCTTCATTTTGAATGTCAGGTATTTGTCCCAGCAATGAGAGAAGAGTAACTGACACACCCATTGTTTGGAAAATTCTCTGCTTCATCTTGTCTTTTGTTCTTATGGTACATCTTGCATTTTCTGAAGGTACAGGTTTGTGTTCAGCTGAGAACAATGCATTTCTTGCAGGCAGATTGGATATTGGAAGATTGATGTCCAGATTGAGCCTCACAGGACTTGCTATGTACTACAGGCTTACTTTCAATTTACTGTGTAGCCCAGGCTGGCCTTGAACTCATAGCAGTCCTCCTGCCTCAGCCTTTCTAGTGCTGGGATTATGGGCATGCACTATTGCACTGGCTTTTGTTTTTTTGAGAAAGGATCTTGCTAAATTGCCCAGGCTGGGTTTGAACTTGTGATCTTCCTTCCTCAGCTTCCTAGAGTGCTGACATGCATAACCCCACCTGGTTTAGTATTAATGAATCCTTAAAGATGGAATGTGGGATAATAATGCATATAATTTAAACTAACAAGAAACCCCAGATAACACGGGAATTCAACCCTTATTATCTTCAGGCCTCTACTGGGCTGGGTACTCACAAGGCCGTGTCTGGAGACTAGATAGAGGTTCCTTGGTGGTGTAGCCCTGCAGGAAAGAGATGAAATATTATCATATCTGCTTTCCTAGAGCAGTTTCTTTTGATACAGAAGTTCCTGGGAAAGCAACAAATCCTGTAGCCTTAGGACCTCACAGTGATCTGTGTCTGAATGACTAGGAAACCCTCTTCACTCCTCCCTTTAGTGGAGAAATTCCTCTGTTCTGGGCAAAACCAGGATAACTCTTAGTCCTGTACTTGTTCATGGACAAAGCAAAGGTTTGTATTTGTTACAGAATGGGTGGGAACTCTCTTATGCCTAAGACAGGGAAAAATAAAAAGGCAGAGTTTAGTTGCCACAGGAAAGAAAGGGACAGATTCTGAGAAGGCCCTACTCATCTTCCTTCAGGGCTACACCACCAAGGCCCTACTTGAACGTGAAGGAAGGTAGATTTTCCTAAGATTTAGCTAGAGTATATATTGATTGCTATAATGTTAATTATTCTGCTTATAGTAATAAAACAAGAATTGTTTATTGTTTTATTACTTGTTGATTGAGGCTAAAGCCTCAGAAAATATCAGTGTTTACATAAAAATCATTAAAGGAAGAAGTATATATCCAATGATGGAGTGCTAAATTGTAAGTATCAGGTCTCTAAGCAAGGGGTACCAGCACCTAGTGACAGAGCGACAGTAGTCCTTTTTGAGAACAAGGATGTACAGAGGGCCACCTTTGTGACAAGAATGTAGAAGCATGAGGGGTGGGCCAGGAGTACTGAGTAAACCTGTTACAGTGGGCACATGGTAAGAGCCCATCACTCTGATAGTGTAATATAACAGATTAATAACACCTCTCTTAAACACTGAATAGGTTGCCTCATCTTACTAATGGCTTGTTGGGAAACAGGACCCTGCTGGACAAAAGTAATGTTTACTGCTCTACAATTAATGGTCAGCATGTTAAAACAAAACAAAACAAAACAAAAAAACATGAGACAGAAACCCCCACAGACTCAGAGATGACAAGATGACTTAATTTTGGGAACTACCAGACAGGGACTTTGAAATCACTGTGATTGAAGTATTAAAAGATTTAGTGGAAGAAATAGACTATATCCATGCACTGATGAAGAACATTAACAGAGGGATGGAAAGTACTCTTTAAAGAGTTAAATGTAAACTAGTGGAAATGAAAATATAGGTTGGATTTATCTTCACAGTTAGACATAAATGAGGAAAGAATCACTATTGAAGCTTCATCAAGGAACAGACAATAAAATATAAAAAGAAATAGGGAATAAGAAAAAGGGATAACAGAGCCGAATATGTTAAGCACAGCAAAATAGTGTCAATATTCTAAAATACACATAATTAGAAACCCAGGAGGAGAGTATTTTTCAGAGTCAAAGGATCAGTTTCTGAGAGCTATCCAAAATTAATAAAATACAGCAACCAACCAATGAAAGAAAAGATCCAAGAATTTCAGAGAATCTCAAAAAAAAAAAAAAAAAAAAAAATGTTGACCCTTCCTCCAGTTTTAGCAGCATAAGAGTGAAATTGCTGAAACAAAGGTAAAAATTTCAAAGGCAATCATAGCTTTAAATCAAAGGAAGAAAACAATACAGAAAAAGAAAATGGCGGGCTTCTTTTCATAGACTTTTAAAAATTATGACTGTGGATAGCCAGTTTTCACAGGACTAGTGTTAGAGGATTAAAGAGGCTATATTTCCTCCAGTGTATATTTTTGACTCCTTTGTCAAAGATCAGTTAAATGTGCTTGGGTTGTTTCTGCAGCCTGTATTCTGTTCCATTAATCCTAATATTTCTTTTTGTGAGAGTGCCATGCTCTCTCTATCACTGTAGTTTTGTAACATAGCTTTGGATCTGGGATTGTGATGCATCTTGCTTTGCTCTTGTTACTCAGGATTGCTTTTGCTATTCTGAGTCTTGTCACATTCTATGTGAATTTTAGGATTGTTTCTTCCAATTTGGTGAATAATGCTGTTGGCATTTTTTGAGTTTGCATTAAATCTATATATCAATCTTGAAAGTATGGTCATTTTGACTCTTGTGAGTTCTGCCTATCCAGAAAGAGAATATCTTTCCATTTTCTGATGTACTCTTCAGTTTCCTTTTTCAGGGTATTGTAATGTTTATTGTAGAGGTCTTTCACTTCTTAGGTTAATTCCTAAGTATTTAATTTTTTTTCTTGATGTTTTTCCTTTCTTTCTCTTTTCTTTTCATTTGTTTATTTGGGTGGTTTTTGTGTTTGTACTAGGGATTAAACTCAGAACCTTGTGCTTGTGCAGTAGGCGTTTATGCCCCTTTCTTGGTATTCATGTGAGTGGTACTTTTTTCCCTCATTTCTTTCTCAGTGGGCCTGTTATAAGAATGCTTTTGATTATTTATGATGCTTTTTTATCCTGCTATATTGTGGATTATTCTAGGAGTCTTTTGATGGACCTTTTTTGGGTCTTGTATGTATAGGATTATACCATCTGCCAGTAATAATTTCACTTCTTTTTCCTATACATTTTGGTTTTTCTCTTCCTTGATTGTTCTTTTTAATGTTTGGAGTACTGTGCTGAGCAGGAGTAGTGATAATGGACACCCTCATCTTATTCCTAACTTCAAAGAAAAAGGTTTCAGCTTTTCTCTATTTAATATGATGTTGACAGTAGGTTTGTCATAAATGGCTATTAGGTTGAAATAAAATCCTTCTATACTTATTTTCTTCAGTTTGTTTTTAAATCGTGAAAGGCTGTCAGAGTCCTTTTCTGCATATATTAATGTGATGTGAGAATTTGCATGTACTATCTAGGAATCTTTCTTGAGTTCTTCAGTTCATAGGTGTACACTTTGTAAAGTGGTTTCTGTGAGGATTGGGGACCCAAATAATAAATAAAGAGCAAATTATAAATAATATTATGATTTATAACAAATAAAGAACAAAGTGAGTAAAGAAAGAACAAAATAAAAGGATAGATCTAGGAATTAGGGAGCTAGATCTTTACGTGGGCCTTTGGAGGGCATGTAGCCAAACCATAACACAGGACCATTTCTAAATTTCTTCTGTAAAGTAGATTGGGTACAGTCATGTGTGGGAATCCTTTAGGTCAATTCTTAGGGTACTGATGACTCAGGCTGACACATTTGTATACTTTCTGTTCAGATTCTATTGTGTGGTAAGGTAGTTCCAATGAGGTTTATTTTGCAATATAGCAGTCTTTACACTCTCTCAACTGCCACATTTATTCTAGATGCCTTTAGCTGGATCTCCTTTTCTCTCATCTAACAGGTATTTGTGTGCTTTCAGCTCAGGCTATATCTCTGTTGGCACACAGCCCATAAACCATTGGCACTGTTGTTGCCAAAACCCGAATTTCTGTAGGGTTTGACTTTTGTGACTTACCAAAGCACCAACCCACCAGCCACCATGTGTTGCTGTATGTAGTGGGCATGATCTTGAGTGATCATTTCTTTCTTACCAGGCCCAGCACCTTTGAGGCTAGGTTATTCTAGGACTTGTCCCTGTTCTCAATATGACATACAAGAAGAGATGTATGCAGTCCTATAGGGTGTACCTGTAGCCTTGCTAGCAGAGAGGCCTCTGCAGGAGTCTTCCATTTCAACCAAGAGCAAGCACAAAGCATTCTAGTGGAGGTTGTGGGGTTTCAACATCCATCTAAAGGTCTCCATTCTAGTCTGTAGGATGCCAACTTTTCTGTACTAGGGATAAGACTAGCATGCTCCGTACACCTACTTTGTCTGAGTATGCAGACATTGCCAGCTCTCACAGTTGGCTCTTTTAGTCTGTGTTTCTCTGTGTTTCAGCTCTTCCAGTACAGGTCCTGATAGGACCACTCTCTAGCCCCATGGTTCTCACCTCACTTATTACTGCTTAGAGTGCAGCTCTGACTCTGCTGTTTTGTAGGTCCTTTACCTTCTGAGTCTTCTGAGAGTCGGCCTTATGCACTCACTGTGGCGTAGACCTCCACTTGTACATTATCCAGGTCACACCAGTGAAATTTTAGCACCTAAACCATGACCTGCACCAGGTACTAACTCTCCCCATCTGTTGGTTAGTATATCATTTCCTCACTTGCAGAATAATGTGTGGGTAAATTCCACCTCCTCATCTCACCACCTGCTTTTCAGGCTATTTGTGGGGTCACTTGTATTCCTCTGAGTCTTGAACAGAAGCCAAGGTGGAATCATAGGAGCAGGAAGGGAATTGAACCACCTTTGAGAAAAGAGATAGAGTAGTTGTCACAGAAGCCAGGGAGTGAAAACCATAGCACAGTCCTGATCCTTTCTTCTGGAGAGAGAAGAACAAATGTTGAATTAAGCAGAGCTTTCATTTCTGATCTACCATGCTCATAGTACACCACAGGGAGATTCATCAAACCCATCAACAGTCCTTGTTTTGTCTTTGCCGGTTTCTTAGTTATTTCATTAGGATTTTAAAATTTTTTATTGATACATTTTAGATACATAATGATAAATTAATTATAGGGAATTTATACCAGTACATGGTGTGTCTTGCTGCTTTTTCCCCTCCTTTCCCTTCAATACCTCTTCCCTTCCTTAGTCAAGCTTTGTTTCCATTTTACTGTTCGGTTCTATTTTCTTCCTTTTTTCCTTGTTTCCCTTGTCATTTGAACATTTTCTTCTCATTTCCAATATTTACTGTATATTTTGGTCCTTATTTATGCTTCTGATTTCTCACACCACAGAAAGAATATAGTATTTAAATATATGTGTCCAGTTTATTTCACTTAAGAGTATGGTTTCAGGTGTATCCATTTAGTTAGAAATGTCTCAGGTTTTACATTCTTAATTGCAGAGTAGTACTGCATTTAATAATAATAATAATAATGATAATAATAACAATAACAATACCTTACATCTTCTTTATTCATTCTCAGTTAGTGGGCATTTGGGCTGTTTCCAAGATTTGGTTATTACAAATTGTACCACTGTAAATGTGGGTGTGCATGTATCACTGTGGTATGATGCAGTTAATTCTTTCATGAAGCTAGCAAGAAAGAGAATGGCTGAGTCAAATGGAGCCTTTAGGCTTTAGCTTTCTGAGGAATGCACACTGATTTATACCATGGTTGCCCCAGTGTATGCTCCCACCAGCAGTGGAAAAGGTTTTTTCCCCTCAGAGTCCTTTCAGCACTTGTCTGTTTTTCTTTTCTCCACTGGAATTTGTTGTTGTTTTATCTCCTGATAATAGCCATTCTCTCTGGAGTGAGATGGAATCTCAGCATCATTTTAATTTGCATCTCTCAAATGATCAGTGATGTTGAACATTTTTTCATATATTTATTTGCCATTTCTACTTCGTAATCTGACAAATGTCTATTCATTTCAATCCCAATTATTGGGTTGGGTCTTTAAATTTGAGGGCTCTGGCTTTTTTTTGAGTTCTTTATATATTCTTTGAGGAAGAGCTGGCAAAAAAATTTTTCCCACTTCTGTGGGTTGTCTTCTTCACTCTGTTGGTTTCTCTTGCTGTACAAATGCTTTTTAGTGCGATTCTAGTTGTAGATTCTTTGTGATAGTTCCTGTGTGATTGGAATTTTGTTCATAAAGTCTTTGCCTGCACCATTGAGTTCAAGAGTTTATTCTATTCTCTCTTCCAGCAGATTTAGTGTTTCTGTTTTAACATTTGCATGTTTGATCCATTTGGATTTTAGTTTAGTGCATGGTGAAAGATATGGGTCTAGTTTTAATGTTGAACATGTGGAAAGCCAGTTTTTCTAGTGCCATTTATTAAAGAAACTGTCTTCTAGTGAAGGTGTTGGGTTCCTTTGTCAAAGATGAGGTGGCTGAGTGTGTTTTGAGGTGTGTCTACAACTTATAATATGTTCTATTGATCCTTGGGTCTGTTTATTTGCTCATATTAGGCTGTTTTTAATCAGAGCTTTGTAGTATAATTTCAAGTCAGTGATTGTAATGCTATTCTAGGTCTTTTCTGGCTTGAAATGAATTTTAGGATTGTTTTGTCTAATTCTGTGAGATACATGATTGCTATATTGATCCTTACTGCCTTAAATCTGTGTAGCAATTTTGGGACTATGGCCATTTTTGATTATTCTGTACAAGAACAAGGGATATTTTTGCATTTTCTGATACTCCCTTTGACCTCCTTTTTTAGAGTATTGTAGTTTTCAATATGAAGGTCTTTTATTTCCTTTGCTAGATTAATTCCTAAGCACTTCCTTTATTTTAGATGCTATTGTGAAGAGTGTTGTTTACCTAATTTTCTCTCAGGAGTTTGTTGTTTGTATAGAGAAATGCTGTTGAGTTTTCAGTGTTGACTTTGTATATAGCTACACGCCTGACTTTATTTTTTAAATCTTGAAGTCTTTAGATGGAATTTTGAGAATATTCTCTATAGAGTATCATGTCATCTGCAAATAATGAAAATTTAAGTTCTTCCTTTCCTGTTCTTATTTCTTTCTCTTGTCTAATTGCTAGGGAGTGTATCCAAATCTTTATTGAGTAAGGGTGGTGACAGGGGCAATCATTGTCTTGCTCCTGATTTTAGATTGTTGGGTGTTGGTTTGTCATAGAAAGCCTTCAACAAATTGAGATAAAGACTTTTGTTGGTAGGTTTTTAATTATATCTCTATTTCATTGATATTTATTGGTTTATTTAGAATTTTTGTATCTTCTTGATGGTTTTAGTAATTCACATGTATCTAGGAATCTGTCGATTTTTTCTGTGTTTCCATCTTACTTCCTTGTGTCATGAAGTTGTTTCAGTTTCATTTGCCATGAATTTTCAGTTTCTTTGGCCTGTTGCCCTACTATGGAGTGATTAAGGGCGGATAGTGCCCTTGAGTATGGCAGCCCAGAAGAACAAATGATGAAGATGTGGTCTCAGATTAGTTGGTCTGCATTTAAATAGCTTGCTCTATTCTTATTGCTTCCAGGAATGGGTAACCCTAGGAAAGGCAGGCCTTCCACAGCTAGCAGGGCCTAAACATCACATAATTTGAAAAAAGAAAGTGGGAGACATTGTTAATACATCTATAAGAAAGTAAGCTTTCTCATTTGTGCCTTAAGAACATACCTTTACCAAGGTTATTACTCAGAGCACTCTGCAAGTGTACCACCAGGGACTTCCACTGTTGTCATAGTGTTTAGCCAGTCACTCACTGAGACTGAGAAAGGGATGTCTCATGTGCAGAGCAGAAGGCCTTTGCTAAGTGTGGGGTGGCACATTGTGGGACACAGACCTGTAGGGATGAATGACAGGGTCAGACATATCAGACATTAGAGACATCTAATGTAACCCCTGTCGCGCGCAACCTCGCCAGCAAGGAAGACGCGACACCCAGCTCTTCTTTCCGCGGTTTATTCAGGACCCCTATACAATCTTCTTCCCCTTGCCTCCTCCGAGGGGAAGCCCGCTCATGGCTTTAAACCAGTGGGCGTCCAACCCCAGAGTGCCACGTGGGCACAGCTGATAGGTCCAGGTACGCTGAAGCAATGCCATAGTCTTAGCCTTAGCCAAATGAGAAGTTGTTTGCTATGGAGAGCACTCACCCCCAGGCGGGGGTGGAAGGCGGAAGCCAGCGCTGTCTTTAAGGTGCGGCTGTGCGCAGCTCTCCACAGTAAGTTGTTTGTTATGGAGAGCACTCATCCCCAGGTGGGGGTGGAAGGCAGAAGCCAGCACCATCTTTCAGGTGCGGCTATTCTCAGCTCTCTACAGTTCCCCCTTTTTGTTTATAGCAACAGGTGAGAACGGAGGCCCGATCCCCGCTGTGCGCAAACATGGGCCGACTGTTGCCCAGGTATCATCTACCCAGGGAGTGTCAGTGTTGTCCGATGCCCTTTTTCGCGGGGGTAGGTAGACAGGCATGGAACCTACATGCAATTGGGTATGCTCTCCTTAGATTCCAGCTTGGCCGCTCTGGTCTCTAAGTGCAGTGCTTTGCCTCGCACCCTGTGCCGGTAAACTATTTGTGTAAGATGGCCAGCCATACACCAAGGGACTGTCCAGTCTCAATGGCTGCAAAGGCTTGAACTATCATGGCTGCAAAGGCTTGAACTATCATGGCTGTACCGCAACGCTGAAGGAGCCTAACACGGCATATGCACCACAGGCATACCAAGGATATCAGCACCATCAGGTCAGCCAGAGCTCCCATTCCCGCCCACTCAGGTGATTCATGGCGATGGAGAATCATGAAACCAGGCCCTCTGCTAATAGTTCACCGTCACGATGGCCACTCTCAGCTGTTCTATTAGGCCATCAAATTCCCCAGTCCAATTGCCTGGCATTATGGCGAACTGGCATTGGTCTTGGAAACACTGACAGGATTCCCCATCTCAGCTCTGATGTCCCCTGTTGTAGCATCAGGAACATCGTGAGGATCACCAGCAGCACTTTCTTCTTAATTGGTGGTGTCCTTCTTTTCATATTGGGCCTTTCTGGTCAGGCGTTCAGGTACCCACACCGGATCTCGTTGGTCCTGTGGGAAAACACAAACAGCCCCTCATGCCCAAGTCAGCACGGGGTCAGGCCCTCGCCAGAGGCCTGTTAAAATGTCTTTCCATTTTACCATGCCTCTGCAGGCACCACCAGGCTCATAATGCCTGTCAGCTGCGGAATGCCCTTGAGCGTCCAAATTTAAAAAATTAATGGTGAATAAGGCTAAAGAAAGTCTCTCCTTTGGGGTACGGCCGTGGCCAATTCCCCTTTTTTGTTTATGTAAGCACTCCTTAAGAGTGAGGTGGGCACGTTCTACGATACCCTGTCCTTGTGGATTATATGGTAGACCATGAACAAGTTGCACCTCCATCTGGCGGCAGAAAGAGGTGACCTGTTGGCCAGTATAGGCTGGTCCATTGTCAGTCTTGAGTTGCAGTCCCGTTTCAAGTGCCCCACTTTTCCACATTTGTAACAAATGCCCAAATTCTTTTGGCTTCCCCTTTTATTGTGAGTCAGTTGAATCACCACAGCCGCCAGGCCAGCATTGGTCAGTGGTCCCCCCAGCTCTCTACATACTTTTAGCCAAGCTTCTATTCCTCAATTCTTGTAGGGGGTGATGGCTGCTCGGCACTCCTTAGTGTATTGCTCAAACACAAGTTGTTTAATCAAAGGCATCGCCATGTCCGGATCTCCAAATATTTTACCCGCTGCTTCCACCATCCTAGCTACGAAGTCAGAGAAGGGTTCCATGGGGCCTTGTAAAATTTTTGTAAGATTACCGCTCACTTCCCCTTTGTTTGGCATGGCTTTCCATGCCTTAATGCCAATTTTGTTAATTTGTTCATAAACTTGAGGTGGGTAGCCTGTTTGCGCATTAGCGAAACGGCCTTGGCTGAGCAATATGTCTCTGTTCCAAGCCTGATGTCCTGTGGCTTGATTAGCAGCCTCCTCCTCTGTAGC
>PVKA01047349.1:0-14372 GCA_004027165.1 Ctenomys sociabilis | reverse complement strand
GATGTATACTTCATTTTTATACTTTTATACTTTTCTGCTGGATGGTTAAGACCCAGATAGATTAAAACTTATATATCAACACATGAACTTTATATTTCCTATGTGGTCATTGAAGTCATCTCAGGGTTTATCTTGTAGTCCTGTACATTATTCTGTAGTTCCTTTGTCTGTGTCATCCATGTGGATGAGTCACGGCCAAAGGAACTTTCAACTGGTCTTTTGCTTATGTTCCACATGCCTGTGCCAGTGTCTCAAACATCTCCCTAAGTCTTTGTGGTACCAGGCACAAGCCTTGGGACTATGTGTTCATAAGCTGGGATCCAGAGAAATCAAATTTTAGTTTGTTTTCTTTTTTTCTTTATTAATATTATTTTTTATTTGCAGTGCTGGGGGTTGAACTTGGGACATTGCACTTGCCAGGCAGGCACTTATGCCACTGAGCTATTTCCCCAGTCCCTAGTTTGTTTTCTTTGCCACTCACTTGTTTAGTAACTTATTATGAAAAAATGATATGATATCTTGTGTGCTTCAGTTTCACCATCTGCAAAATAGGAGAATAAAACCCTTTGTAATTCACAGAGTTGTTGAAAGGCTTAAGTGAA
This sequence comes from Ctenomys sociabilis, assembly GCA_004027165.1. Classification (NCBI taxonomy): domain Eukaryota; kingdom Metazoa; phylum Chordata; class Mammalia; order Rodentia; family Ctenomyidae; genus Ctenomys; species Ctenomys sociabilis. The sequence goes on along the minus strand of PVKA01047349.1, from coordinate 13,770 downwards.
TTTGTCCTTGTAGGAAGACTTTGAACAAGGCCTTGCTCTTAGTCCATTTTATGCAGTGTTAGCAGTAGGCTGTGGTTTGTATTTAGGCAGACAAGCTTCTCTGCTTCAGGCTTCTCAGTGGTGGGATTACCAGTGTAACTGAAAATGACTTGGTCACCATTCTTTTAGATGACCTTTGTGATGCCTGCAGCTACTATGGCACAAGTGCAGTCATCAGATCTGCTTTACAGAAAAATCGAGAGCTCAGAGGGGCTCTGTGGCCAGAGTTGTGAAGGGTTTGTGGGAAAGCAAAGGCAATGAAAGTTTTACTGTTGGACACAGTCACCATCCCTGCTGCCCTAGAGCCAAAAGGTCCCAGAGCTAAGCTTGCAAGGTCTGTTTGTCAAGTCCAAATGATGTTATGCAGGAAACCTCTTTACATTCTCCCTTCCTCTGCATGTTCAGAGGCATTGCTGTTGTTCAGTCCTCTCTCACTGATATCCCAACCAGTGTCCTGTCTTATTTTATTTCTCCCATTGCTGCTTGTGTAATCTTTGAAACTCTCTGGGCCATTTTCATGGGCAGATCTTTTGGTGCTTCCCACAGCCCCGCTTGTTGTAGGAGCTCCTCCTTGGCCTGCACCTGCTTTTCTTATGGGGCTTTTCCATGTTTTCTGGATGCCTGGTCAGGCCTGAGTCTGTTCCTGTCACTGCTCATTCTTGCTGTGACTTGAAATGCTTTTGGCTTGGGCTCTGCTTCAGTATTGCCTATTTGAGGAACCCTTTAGCCCCAAGGACTATGAAGTCAGTGTCTGAGGCTCAGGTGTTGCAGTTATAGGACACTTGTTTATTACTGGGCCATTAGACAACAAGCTTGAAGAGCAGAGGCCCCACATGGGCGGGTCCTCTTTGTCTCAGTGCCTGAGATAAAGCTAAGTTTGTTAAATGTCCAGAGTGGTCCATTTGGAGCTTTTTGCATAGTTGATCTTTAAAAAAAATTTCTTATTTTTTTCACATAGCTCTTTTGCCTAGTTATCAACACTGTACCTGTCCATGTCTGGAGCTGTGGCTTTTAAAAATAAATGTGCTAACTGGGTGTAGTGACACACTCCTATAATTCCAGTGCTTCGGGAGGCTGAGGCAGGAGGCTCACATCTTTTTTTTTGAGGCTCACATCTTGAGCTATGTCTCAAAATAAAAAGTGTGAAGGGTCCTGGGTTCAATCCTCAGTACTGCAAAGAACGTGTGTGTGTGTGTGTGTGTGTTTGTATGTGGCTATACATATGTGTGTGTTGAGAGCACACATATGTGTGTGAGGACAAAGCTTTATAATTTAAGGGGCTGTGAGGCGAATAAAAAAGGATTGTCTTACTTTTTTCTCTAATAGTAACTTGAATCCCACCAATGATTCTGCACCTGTGATTGTTCATGGAAATAAGTGTGAAAAATATGGTATGTCCCCTCCCCAAGTGTGGGCTAAGCTGAGGGCTGCCTGCATACTGGTGGCCCAGGTGGCAGGCCACGGGGGTGTACATAGCTTACCTCCACTGCTTTCCTTGACCCACCTCCCCGCAACTCTTGCCTCCTGTATGCACCATCACAGATCATGTCCAAGGCCTAGAACTTCCTGTATTCTCCTTGGTGTGGGGTCTTGCCTGTTGGGAAGCTCTGCGTTATGGGGCTTCCTCACTTGGGGAAAACAGTGTGAGCAGGAAGAGGGATGCATACAGCATGGTGGTCCTGCATGCTGCAGCTTCCCTGAACATTGATGTGGGCTGGGAGAGGACTCTTTTGCCCAGGACATTTCTAATAGTTGTTCACTGTCTCTCCTATGTATGGGAAAATGCTCCAGCCAAGAAGAAGTGCCCCCATGAAGCAGGGTATGATGCCTTCCTGTCTGGGTCAGGTAAGAGTTTTGGTCCCTTGCATTGAACCATTGCTGTCCCTAGGTTCCTGTTTGGGTTGGGTTGGGCAAATAGGAGATTAGGTTACATGCTAGTACATCTCTACCTTTTCTTTCCAGTTCTTTTGAAAGTGGCACACCTGCTCCTACAGAGAGTGCATGGGTGAGTGTCTCTTCCTTTCCTTCTGTTGCTCAGGACTTAGTGAGTGCCCCAGCCACCACAGAGAAGCTGCCATTTCACATGGGTGGATATCATGCCTCTGCCTGAGCAGCAGTGAGCACAGTGGTTGCAGTAATGTGGGCTTTGTCCATAGGGGTCCTGTGTGCCACCTCTGACTGCTCTCTGGTGGGTCATGGCTTCTGCCTCTTGTCTTCAAGTTGGGAGAATTCACTGATGTCAGGAGACTCAAGCAGTGGGCTTCCATGTGGGTTCTGATAATGCCTGCCTCAGTTATATCCTTGTAACTGCAACTCACAGCCAGGAAGGAGGACAAGGAGTTAGGCTGCCACATGGCACATTGTTGGGGTTCATATGGGTGTGGCGAAGCTTTAGAGTATGGTGCTCTGGGGCAGATGTTCCCATGGTAGCAGTTTCCCTGATTCCTCCAGCACCTGATACCCCAGAAGCAAGTGTACAGTTTATACATGTGTCCTACAGTGCTATCCCAGGCCTGCACATTTGTGGCACTTAGAAGGCCTAGTGAAGGAGCTAATCACAGCTGTAACCTGTTCCTCAGGACTGTCTTAGGAACACATTTGGGCTATAAGATACTGTCTGTATTTGCCTGTTTGGGCAGGGGCATGATAGATACAAATATTGTAGGCACAGTTATAGGAAGCCTATGTGAGAAATTGGCCAGCCTGTCTCCTTGTTCCTATAGTTTGATAGTGTTCGGTGCCCACTGGTAGGGGGCAGGTGCTGATGTGCTGGGTAGGCAGGTTGCTGAGTTAGGTAGAGTCTCTCAGTGGCTGGCCTGGGGCTTTTCATCTTGCATTTTTGTTTGTCCTCATTACCTAGAAGCAGTGCTGGGTTTAGGGGGTCCGTGGCTTCAGGCTTGCCTGATTCCTTAGCTGGAACTGCTCCCAGGGCCTGAACTTGGGTTATACTTGGGCAGAGGGTGACTAGTGGCAGAATGAGACTCTGGGGCAAGGATGACCACTTAGAATTAAGGGTGACATGGTGTCAAGAATGATAAAGTAGTACTTCCTCTGGACAACATCCTCCTGTTGACTGGCCTGTTGCAGGGCTAGTCAGCAGAGGGCTTGTCCCCACACTGGCCCCAAAGCATGGATGGTAACTCTCCAAAGCTGCTTCTTTTGGGCCTTGCAGAGGGCACTTTTGCCAGTTGGAGGAAGCTCCCTGACATAAGCACAGTGCTCATGAGGGATAGAGAGGGGACTGGCTTGGGCAGCACGCCCCTTGCAGCACCAGTTCCTTAGCTATGGTTGAGGACATGTGGATCCATGCCCCTGTGCTGAGTGCCCTGGGACTTCTCTGTCTATGTAGCCACGTGCCCATGTCTGAGCCCTCCTTCACACAGTATCTCGATGTGCTGGCTCCTTATGTGAACCAAGTGAATCTTATCCGAGCTGGGGTCCCTAAAATTGTGAGTAGGTTTCACTTGGTTCCCTCAGCTGATGGTGGGAGGTAGGCTGGTATCCCCAGGGGTGTGCTAGAGGGGCTCCAGGAGCATGAAGGTAAGAGCTGGAGGGTGTCCATACTTGCAAAAGCCTTTTATTTCTTATTTTTCCACCAAAACTCACCTAACCCCCCTCCCCCCTCCTTTCCTCCCTTCTTTCTGCTCCCGGTCTCTGTCAGAGCCTTTTTTTTTTTTTTGCTTTGGTGTAGCATTTCCAACCATATGGGATGTAGTAAGAATTGTAGGAAGCCTCTTTGGTTCATGTCTTTTAGAACTTTTCAGGCCCGGATTACCCCAGTATCCGGCCACCCATCCTCATCCTCACAGTCAGGAGGTGGCCTGGGGTCAGTGAGCAGCAAGTCTACAGCGAGTTCCAGAACCTCTGCAAGTTTGATGTCAGACGACTCACTCGAAGCCAGTTCTTGCTCCTGACCAATAAGTTTAAGGAGTAGGTGCCTCTGAGCCCACCTCGCCCATCTCACTGCCTCTCTGCTTCACCCAGCCTAAGCCTGCACAGCAGCTGGTGTGATGTGCTGCTTGCTGACCCAGCTGAACTTCTTTGGCAGTGTCCGCAGTGTCCTGAAGGAGTACAGGTGCCATCCGACCCTGCAGGTTTCCCTGTACCGATACTGGAGACACTCACCCAATGTCAACTGCATACTACAGTAAGTGCCCTGGTAGAAGCTGCTTTCTGCCCATGTGGGTCCCTGTTTGGTAAGATTCATGCTACTGCACTAGCTGGTGTTGACTGTCAAGGAGTTGCCCATACCTACAGTAAACGGAGGGTTGCTCAGTACATTTTACAAAGAACTGGGCATCTGCAGTGGTAGGTGCTGTTGTGGGCTGTATGGGTTAATCAAAGTCCTACATTCTGGCCAGTGGAAGGTAGAAGCAAACATAAGCAAGTACACTGTATATGTGAGGGGATGAACATTTGTTAAAGATCAAAGTGGCTGGTGGCAGTTGCAGAAGGAGAGCTGGCTCAAAGGGGTCCATGGGTGGCCTGTGGGAGGGAGTGAGCTGGGCAGGGTGCTGTGGGGACAGAGCATGAGCTGAGAGGCCATGGCCAAAGCCTTGGTGAAGCCACTGGGGCCACAGTGAGTAGAACAGATGAGGAAAACCTGGTCCTGCCCTGTTGGGACTGCATAGGTGAGAATTGTGGGCCTCAATGTTGGCAGAAGTAAGGGAACACTTGGGTCTGGGCAGAAGAGGGACAGATCCAGCTTGTGTCTTCGAAGCCTTGCTGTCTGACGTGCTGGGATGGGCTGCAGTCAAGGCAGAGGGCAGGGCGTCTTGGGAAGCAAGTGCATAGCGAGGTGCAGTGTGGCTGTGGCTTGGTCCTGCCTGGTGGCACTGGGGATGCTGAGGGGCAGCCCATAGCTGACCCAAGAAGGATCAAGGATGCATGCAGTGTTTGGTGCTGAGCAACCAGAAAGATGGGTTTATACCTTTGAGGATTCTTGTTTTGGTGGAGCCGGGGATTGAACTCAGGCCTTTGCACTTTCCGGGAAAGCACTTATTCAATGAGCCATTTCCCCCGCCCCCTTTGAGGATTCTGAACCTATTGGTAGGAGCCATCTCTCTAGGAGGCTGTCCTGTGGAAGAAAAACTTCCCAGGCATCCCTATGTTCTAGCAACCTCTGAACTGAGTCACCAGGGAAATTCCAGAGCCATTGACTCTGGAAGGCAGAATTTCATTGTTGTTCCCAGGGGAGTGGTGGAAAGAAAGTGCATTGGGTGAGTGGAGCTGGGACAGCAAAGGGCCGCTGTGGTGCTTGCAGCCCTGCAGAGCTCACAGGCAGGCCTTAGGCCCTTCTCACCCATGCCATTGTCTTGCAGAGTCTGCAGTGTAGTTGCCACCTGGGCCCTGCTCGGATTTCTTCTGGGAAGATCCAGGCCCTGAGTTCAGCCAGCCTCTGGAAGCCTCTGTCCATCTCTTTGTCCTTCCTGGGACTACCCTCCTGGATTTTGTTATTGTAAATTGTGTTTTGTTTGCATGTGGATCTGCATGGTCTTTACTGTCAATTTTGTTTTGAGAGTTGAATTCTGTATGTATTATAAATGATGAAGAAATCCTTGCATATAATGCCTTTGTGTGTGACCACTGGGAGAAGTCATGGCCTCTGGTGATTTCAACCAATGCTCCGGAGTATCTAGAATAGAGTTCCTCAAGAGCCACGCACCAAGTGAATGAAAGGCCATGTCATTTATGGGAGAGAAATGAATGCCCAGCAGCTGGGGATTTAGGCCCAAGAAAGGGCATTTTTCATGAAAGGAAAAGTAAGGCTTGGATGAATTAATGACATGTACTGGTGATGTCTTTGATAAATACAGTATCTCAAACCATCATATTTGTTTTAGTGATGAAAAATACTCCCTAACAGAGACTATGGCTTGAAAGTCAGACTCCAGCCAAATGCTCTGGGTCCTCCACAGCCACCCAAACTTCCTCTGGGGTGCCTCCCTTTTCCTGGAAGGGTCTGACCTCAGCTGGACTCTTAGCACAGCTGTGAACTTCACCTGAGGATTCTGCAATATTTTTATCTAAAAGAGCTGAAATATTGTGGCAGCCGCCCTGACTAGAGAGTTTGAAATCTCATCTTTGCTTCTTTTCTTGTCTCTTCTTCCTCTCCTTAGCTGAATCCCTAGCTTTTGCACTGAGCTACATTCCCATTCCTTTTCTGTTTTTAATTTTGAGACAGTGTTCACTCTAGGTTCAGACTTAACAACCCTCTTGCCTCAGCCTCCTAGAGTGCAGGGAACATTGGAGCGAGTCACCACACCGCCTTTGAGAGAGCTGCTTTTCTCCTAAGCTGTAAGGGATGTGGTGGCCAGCAGTGTGAGATCCAGGGCAGTTTGTAGTCTGATGACCCTGGCTGTGTCTTCAGTGCAGGGTGTTTGGATTTTGCTTTGGTTTTTCATTGAATTGTATGGCTAAGGAGAACACCTTTTATCTCAGTGGATCTTTGGGCTCCAGTGCAGATCTGCGTGCATGCACCTCTGGCCTGCTTGTCCATCTGGTGGGACCATTTTGCTTCCCAGGAGGAAGGGCACTGGCACTGCTGACTGTTCCAAGTAGTTCACTGCCACTGGCAGTCTCTGCCCACTGTGGAAATGTCAAGCAGTGTGGGAGTCATCTACTTTCCCAGCTTATGCCCCCCATAAATAGTATAGGCCCTAGGGTTCCCTTGTCATGAGCCCAGTGAGCTGGCCCACCCACCTGTGCTCTGCCCAGCCCCATCCAGCTCTGAGTGCCTGTGTTTTCTGTTCATTGTGGTTTCTGTCATGGTGTGCAAAATAAAACCAGAGTCCAGAAGCCAGCGCCTCTTCTCTGCTCCTTTGGCTCTGTCTGCCCCTCCCTGGCTCTGGCCCTTCTTCCCCTTTAGTCACACCTTTGGACAAGTGCACTGTGTTCCCCTGCCCTTCTCCAAGGGCCCTTGCAAGGCCCTTGGTGTCCATACCAGTTTATAGGGCCACCTTGCATCTCTCTGCTTTTCCTCTCTGCTCCAAGCCTCTGGGTGTTCCTCTGTCCCACACTCTTGCTCTTTCAGGCCATGGTGTTCCAAGACTGAGTACTGTTGGCCCTGTTGCAACTCTGAAGTTTTCTGCCCAGCTGCCATGTCTCTCCTGTTCCAGCTCCCCGGCTGAGTGTCCTAAATTGTCCCTGTTACTCCCATTCTCATGGCAGAATGACAAATGTCCCCTTTCAAGTTGCATTCCCTGAGAAGTACTGACTAAAGCTACCACTCTTCAGCTCCTGTTTGCCCCAGCCTGTTCCACCCTCTACTCTGCACACAGCCTTGCTCCCTTCCCACTGCTGCTACTTGCACCACCGCAGGGGCAGGGGGCCATCATGTCTCTGACAGCACTGACTGACCTCATATGAACAGGGACTGGGAGGCAGAGAGTGATTTGTTCTGCAATTTGTACCAAATCCCAAGCCTTTGCCTTTTACATCTGGTGTCCCACCTTCTCTGCTCACTGCTCTTTGCCCCCCTGCCCCCCTTAAGGCCAGGGTTTCTCTTCCTCTTCATCTGCCTGGCTCATTCCCTTGAGTCTCTCCTTCCTTGAGGCCCTGTAGGGTCCCAAGGCATTGGGCAGCCTTGTCCTCCATCCTTAGTGGCTGCTGCTCATGTGGCCTCTCTTGGGCTGACCTGGCTCACTGCTTTTTCCTGTGACAGGTGCTCCATGCTTCTGGCATTTTTAAGTTCTGGGGTCTCCACTGCAGCTTTGGCTTTCCCTTCATGGCTTCATGCACCACCTGAGGAGCAGCTTGCAAGGGCTGGGTGTGACCCTGCCACACACTGCCTGGCCTCCCAGGTGCTGAGATGCTTTTGATTTGTCTTTCCTATTGTCCTGGTGCAGAGTGCTTAGCTTCTTCTCCTTGTTGTTAATATTTTCAGCATTGCATCCTCTTTGTCAGTAATTTTAAAATGTGCTTTGACTACTAAGCCGTAATTTTCCTGAGATTTTCTTCTGTGTACTTGGCCTCTGATTCTCACAATAAATTCGGCTAAAAGGAGGCAACTACTTTTTACTTCTGCTTAAATATGATGCTATCAGGGCTGGGTAGATGGCTCAGTGGAATAAGTGCTTCCATGGCAAACACAAGGGCCTGAGTTCAATTCCTGGTTCTGAAGAAAAAAAAAAAAAGGAAAATATGATGCTATCTTGAAATGTCCCCCCTAGATTAGTTTGTTACCTTTAAGCTCAACCTCCCAGAGTCTCAGAACATGGACAGAATATAGCATCACTCTCTGCTGTGGTGTGATGTGGGTGGCCATTAATCCGATTCCAGGTGTCGTCCTCCTTTCCATCTGAAACCTGAGCATTCTTTATTGTGTTTATTTCTAGCAGCTTTCTGGTGTTCTCAGCCTTTTCATTTCTATGACCAAAAATGTGAGAAAGTCATTTTGGAGGGCTCATGGCTTTTGGGATTTCAGCCATGGTTGACCGGTTTTAGGGGCTTTAACTCATGGTCGACTGGCTCCTGGGAAGAAATATTGTGGAAGAAGGGTATATTGGAGGAAAGCCACTCCATTTACAGCACCTGGGAAGCAGAGAGCAGGGAAGAGCTCAAGAGGAAGGAGCCAAGGGCCATATGCAAGCTTGAGGGTGTTACTAGAGCCAAATCCATCCAGAAGTATGCCTCACTGACCTCATGACAATCGGAATTAACCATCATGATCCACTATCAGGGCTGGGGAATAGCTTGGCAGCATAAGTGCCTGCTTGGCAAGGGCAAGGTCCTGAGTTTGGTCCCTGGCCCTGGAGCCCTGGGCACCCCAGTGATGGATGCCTATAATCCCAACAGTTAGATAGGCTGAGACAGGAGGATCACTATGAGTCCAAACTGCATAGTGAGACCACAAACGAACACCCATTATTGGTATCAATTTTCTTTGTTAGCTTTCTGTCAGTGGTCAAATAACTAAAGGTAATTAAAAGGAAAAAACTTCATTTGGGCTCATGTTTACAGGGATTTCATTGTATGTGTGTCCTTGCTGCTTAGGCCTATAAGGGTGGCACAGTACCTCACTGTGGGAGTGTATGGCAGAGGATTTATTTATTGCATTGTTGCTCAGAAGCAGAAGAAAGTGCTAAGGTCCCCTTCAAGAGCATGTTCCGAGTGATCTACTTCCTCCCAGCAGGCCCTGTCTCACAGGTTGCCATAGTACCATAGGCCAGTGACCAAACCTGTGGGTCTATGGGTTTTTGAGGGACACTTACTCAAAACACAGTAGCACCCTTTTTTTTGTGTGTCCTCATATAGCAGAGAGATCATCGTTGAAATGTTCCTTCCCCCTTTTTTAGTCTCACTCCCCTGTAGTTCTTTTTTTTCCCCCTTGTAGTTCTGACTGGCCTTAAACTCACTTTGTAGGCCAGATTGCTCTCAGACACAGTGGTTCTCCTGCCTCAGCTGCCTGAGTGCTGGGATTACATCTTGCACAGCTAGATTTGAATGTCCCTTCTTTACAAAAGACTAGTCCCATTCATGAGGACTCAGCCCTGTGACTGACCACCACCCCAATGCTCCACCTCCAGAAGACTTTATAGTAGAGATGAGGGCCCTGTTATGTGGATTTTGGAGGGGCACAGATGTCCAGGGTACAGCAAGAATCGTTTCTTTTCTCTAGAAGAGACAAAATTTGATATCACTGCAGGGAACTTTAGTGTTCTTCAGTAGTCTTTCATACATATAGTATGAGCAATAGTAATTTCCTTGGAGTAAAATGTTTGGCAGATTTCACAAACTGGAATACTTTCTGAGGAGGGAAAAACAAAGGCTGTTACCTTCTAACCCTTAAGGATCTTTGACCTAATTTTCTATAAATTTAATCTTTAATATAAATGAAATCCTAAGTAAAGCATAAAGGTTAGCAGGTTTTTCTGGTGGTGAACTTGCCAAGAATTTTTGGGGAAGAGATAAGTAATAATATAATTATCAGAAAACTTCTGAGAAACAAAACTGACCAAAGTCCCTCCTGCCATATGTTTAAAACTGTACATTTTCTCTCTCTCTTTTTTTGAGAGAGGCTCTCTCTGTGTAGTTCAGGATGGCTTTGAACTCAAAGCCCAAGCTGTGGTGATCCTCTTGTCTCAGCGTCTCACGTCCTAGGATTTGTAGGCCTGCACCACCTTGCCCACCTTTTAAAATTTCTAACATCACTGAAATTTGTATGCTATTAACAATGATATAACTTAATTTTTTTATTGTGCACAAAATACATACTGGAGTTGATGGAATTATAAAAATCACAAAGCTGTAATTAATACATTGTGAAACTGTCAAGTAATTGAATATAAGTTCAGCAGTAGAATACCTATGGGTTTTGAATATTGCTGTAATGGAGGTGGAACATTCAGTCTGAGGTAAGATGAGTTGGTTGCCATTTAGAAAACACAGTTAATTTTTTTTGTCTTTATAAGAGAACAAATGAAAGGTATGTCATAGGTTTTAAATTTGAAAGTCAAACAATATACATAATAAAAGAAACAAAATACATAATCCTGGGATGAACAAGACCTTTCTAAGTATGAAACAAAAGCTTACAGTAATGAATAGAAAGGTTGATGGATTGACGTAAAGTGTTTCATCTTATCTGACACATAGTGTGTTATAAAATGACCAGTATTTTGAGTTCCATGAAGAAGGAAAAAAGAAAATGCTGAAGCTGGAGATTATGCCCCTTGTTTAAGACTCATGTGGACTTCACAGTGTTAAAATGGGGGTGAGGGAAATCCTGGCTATATGGATTGCAATAAAAATGTGTTATTTACAGAAAAAAAGGAAAATAAAATTGCACAGAAATCTACACTCCTTTAAATGTGGAAATATGTACACTGTCATGTTTAGTTAGTGGCTAGAGTGCAGCTTGTCAGAGGTTGTGGTGCTGTGAACCAATGTGGCTCTTGGTAGTTCCAGGGAGAAAATGATGAGGGATTTAGAAAAGAAAGACAAGAGACAAGAGCTGAGGTCAGGTAGAGGCCTCTTTCCTGATGAGAAAAGAGGATTGAACAACAGTGGGGGTGTTTATACTTTTGTAACGTTAGTATCACCAGACTCCAGGTTGTTTAGTGACTAATGACTGAAATTATCTAGGCAGGATGTTTTTCTCAAGACTGAGGTAGCTTGACTGCTTTAGGCACTGTAGCTTTGTCCTACCCCCACACATATGACCAATCTTCAGCTTTAGCTACTCCCTATACATGAAACTTAACATGTCCTGGCTCTTGCCACCTGGACTCTTGCCCAGCTCTGACTACCACCCTGGAGAGAGTTTGGGGGCAGGGTTATGGAGGCATTGATGAGACTCTGGTCCCCACCTTCTAGAAGGGCCTCTGCAACACTTGGGCTAGGCCATGGGCACCTGCTTGTGCAGACCCCTGCTTGTGCAAACACTTGTGGTCAATGACAGCCATTAGCTCCAGCCTGTCACTTCACACAATATTTGTGTGTCTCTTCTTATATTTAATTAATTAATTTTTAAGGCTGGCATGGTGGTGCATGCCTGTAATCCCAGCACTTGGGAGGCTGAAGCAGGAGGATTGTTGTGAGTTCGAGACCAGCCTGAGCTGCAAAGTGAGCTTAAGGCCAGCCTGAACTGCATAGTGAGACCCTGTCTTAAAAAGACAAAAAAAAAAAAAATTAATTTTTGACGGAACAGGGGATTGAACTCAGGCCCTTGCGCTTGCCAGGGAAGCATTTATTCCACTGATCCATCTTCCTGGCCCCTAACCTCTTATTTTACAGCCATAATTTTGGTCCCTAATTATGAATTATAGGTCTTCAGCTCCTGTTCCATGGGCTGGGGACACTTATAAATGCTGGAGCTGGGCATGGTCTCTGCCCTCTAGCTGGGAAGATAACAAAGGGTAGTGGCAGGTAAGGGTGACAAGTCCTGACTGGAGGAGGGCACAGCAAGGGTACCCCATCTGGAGCGATGCCTATGGATGAGTGGCAGGGAAGACAACGAATAGAAACACATGACTGTGTGTGTGCACAGAGAAACTGTGATGTGCGTAGCAAATGTCAGGAGTTAATATCACTGAGCAATTACTGCATGTGCATGTGACACTGCTGTCCCCACTCTGCTGCTAAGAACTGCTTATTCCCCATGAGCCTGCAGAGGGGCATTGGCCCCAGACCCTCCAGAGTATAGGCACTGGGACTGCTGTGCTGCTATGACCTGGTGTGGCTCTCAGTATTCCTGGGGGGAAATACAGAGATGGGATGAGGATAATACAGATAAGAGACAAAAGCTGAGGTCAGGTGGAGTGCTCTCCTCTCTCTCTCTGTCTCTGTCTCTCTTGCTCTCATTCTTTCTCAATGGGAGGAGAAGAACTGAACTACCTCTCTAGGGCATTTATTTATACTTTTGACAAAGTTAAAGTTATCATGAGACATAGGGTTGCCTAGTGACTAATGACTGGAACTGTCTCAGGCAAGATGGTTCTCTCAGGACTGAAAGTATTTCCAGCTTCAGTTGCTCCCTACACCGTGTAGCTCAGAAAAGGAGCCAGTTTGGTTTCCTTGTTTTGCTTTTTTTTTTTTTTTTAATTAAGAGTTGTCCACCAAGAATATGTATAGTGTAATTTTGACAAGTTAGAAAACATTAAGGGATGCAGCTTAGCCTTTGGGACCTCAGCTTGGGCAACTCCTAGTAGTGAGCGGACTGTGCGTGTTTGGCTGGCACCTGCAGTCTCATCCCTTCCCATCCCCCATCATTGTACATTGCCTTCTGTCCGCACTGTCATCTTGCTGTGGTCTTGCTGTCATCTCTTGAAGCCTCCTTTGGTGCCAAGTGGCTCCAGCCCTGGCTCCTAGTGAAGCAGCAAGCTAATCTCAAGACATCTGCTGTCTTCTCCATGGGGCATAACTAATGCCTGTCTTTATTTTGGCCAAAGAACTGGGATGGTGACTTTCTGGATTTTTAATTAAATAACTTGGCCCATTGTTCTGTGCAGGAATGCAGGAGGTGGTGGTGGGTGATGGAAAATACTAGTAAACCACTGATGATTCTCCATCTCTGCTCTTCTATCTCACTAAGAAAGCTGCATGCAGTCCTGCTCTCAGTTATCCTTTAGAAAGACTAATAGGATTGTTAAAATATTAGCTGTTGGGAGACTTTTCTGTTTCCTTACACTTCCAGTTTTTCACAGTATGAGTATAGCTCTTCAAAATAAAAAAATGGTAGTACAGTTAAAAATATATAATATATCAGTATCCAATCAGTTATACAAAAGGATTATATACTTTTTTTTTAGATAGGGTGTCACTATGCAGTTCAGGTTGGTCTTGAGCTTACTTTGTAGCCCACACTGGTCTTGAACTTACAATAATTCTCCTGCCTCAGCCTCCCAAGTGCTGGGATTACAGGTGTGCGCCACCACACCTAGCTCTCAAAATACCTGGCTTCAGAGTTGTTGTTTTTTTTTTTTGCAGTATGGGAGCACTGAACTCAGGATCTTGCATTTGCCAGGTAGGGGCTTATGCTGTGCTATATCCCTATCTCCTAAGAGTTATATACTTTTAAAATATTTTTATGTATTTATTTTGAGACAGGGGCTTGTGATGTAGTTCAGGATGACCTTGAATTGAGTATGTATCCCAGGTTGGCCTCAGTGATTCTACTGCTTCAGCTTCCCACATGTTGGTATTACAGATGTGCTATCATGCCCAACTGTCTTGGTTACTTTTCTCTCATTTCTGGGACAAAAATTAAGGAAGGAAAGGTTTATTTAGCTC